>PVJA010025384.1:0-30837 GCA_004027025.1 Myocastor coypus
AGCCTTCGCAGATCCTCAGCCCACTGGATTCCAGGCTCCCACTGGGCCTTGAGCACCTGGGCAGGCTCAGCGGATGCAGCAGAAGGGTCCCTGGAGGGATGGCGTGATGCAAGGAGAAGACCCTGCTCTCAGCCATCGGAAGCTCCAGGCACAGGCGCGCTGCCACAGATCAGGCCAACTGCAGCCACTCTGGGGAGAAGGATGGCCTTTACAGGGACAGTCTCCAGGGGAACAACATGGTGTGTGCGGGCTGCTGCCAAGGCTCGGATCATCACTGCAGGGCGCACAGCGGGCTGTGGCACACCCGGTGCCTGCCTTTGTGTGCAGGAATCATGGGCCTTGGCTGCTGATTAGGCTCGAGGTTTGGAGTAGGCAAAAGGCTCCATAGGAAGTCCCGGTCTCCTCCCAGGACTGTGGCAGGAGAGGGGACAGCAGGTCCCTCACTTTGGGGTTGCTGTGAGGAGTCAGCGTCAACCTTGTGTTCTCTGCTAGAGTGGAGGCTCCCGCAAGGCAGATCCCAGCGTCCTCATGCATCTGAGGGCACTCATCCACTTCACATCCCCTAAGTAAGGGAAGAATTGGAGCAACCAGCCAAATGCCCCAGTGAGAGTGTCTCAGGACCTGGTTCTGTGCAAGCTAAAGAGAAAGTGCCAGGGAGATAACTCAGTGGAATAAATGCTTGCCTGGCAAGCGCAAGGACCCGAGTTCAATCCCCGGTCCTGAAGAGAGAGAGAGAGGCAAACATTCCTGGGCTCTTACAGCACAGCAGCAAGACCCACACTGACCAATGAAGTAGGGGGGTAGGGGGTGGGGGCAAAAAGTGAGCTGAAGGGACCAGATGATGGCTCCTTGCCTTGCGCAGGCGTCTGAAAGTCTGTGAGCCAGAGTTCCCTGAGATAACGTGTGTGGTATACCATGGAACATCACACCGAACATGGGGTGATTGGCACAGGGCTCGGCACTAAGCGACAGTAGCGAAGTGGGATGGAAGAGGAGGGAGGTGACTACTGCCAGTGCATTTGCCGTGAGGCTTGTGCTGTGACGCCAGGGGCAGAAAGAGAAGGGGAGTGGGAGTGAGACACTGGTACACAGGAACACACACACACACGCATGCAAACGTGCACACACGCACACGCGCGCGTGCACACACGCACACGCGCGCGTGCACACACACACACACACACACTGATGCACTGTGCAGACGTACACACACAGCAGTGAGGGAATGATGACTACTAATAAGCCTGGCCTGGGAAAGAAGCAAAGCAAAGAATAACTGTGCTGCCCACAGCCAGGAAAACAGTGGGCACCCCTGAGAGTGTCTGCTGCAAGGCTGGCCGTGCCGCGGCCGGCTCCTCTGGGGTCGGAGCTTCTCTCTTTTTTCTTTTCCCATGTTTATTGGAAGGGAAATGAGTGTATAAGTTGGGAGCTCCCAGGATTCACAGACTCAACCAGGGTCCTCAGAAAAGGGATGGGCTATTTACCAGGAATGACGAGGACAGTGGCCGTCCCATGCGTAGGTGACTTGCTGAGTCCAGGAGTCACCACATCCGGCTCCCTCCACATAGAGACTGACAGCTACCCAGGCCACCCCGTCCACTCAAGGTCTGCCCACGGCAAGCAGTGGAACGCAGATTCCGACACGGCCAGTCACTGTGGCTGCACCACTTTGTCCTCTTTAATGACGCCAGACCGCAGAACATGACAGCATTTCTGCCACAAGGATCTGCAGCATGACAGCATTTCTGCCACAAGGATCTGGTGGTTCCATCTACACTCTGCCAATTCTTGTGGAGGGGCTCTTTCAGTCACTACCAGAGTGACCCTGAGCCTGGCAGAAGGGACGCCCGGATTTGGGATGGAGTTCTGTTCCACGGCGTCTGCCCCCATAGGCTGGGTCCTGCAAAGTGACACCCCCCCTCCACCTCCATTCTGCACACATACCATGGAGGCAGCCACTCCTGCTTCACCACGGACACGAATGCGTGCATGTAAAGGACAGGCCCAGTGCCTGGCACTGATAAACATGACTTCTGTGCTCCTTTCCGTCGCGCCAACCTGCCCAGCACAGCCTTTTGCACTCTGAGATGTTTATTTTCTTCCCCTGAAGATTCTGAGGGCACCAACTAGCACTGGGCCTGGAAGGAATCTAGTCTGCATTTCCAGAGTTCTCCACACAGGCCCACCAGGCCATTCTCCAGAGCACCTGCGGGCATGCAGTCGACCTTTGTACTTCCTTCCTCCGGCCCTGCCACCAGCCTCTGGTCCTGAGCTAGCCTATCAGAGGTCACCTTGAACTAGCAGGTGCTCCGGTGGAGAGGTCACCAGGGGCAGTGGCTCTCCAGGGTAATGCCCAAGAGCCCAGAGAGGCTGGCAGTGTGCCCAAGCTGGAAGGACAAGGAGGGGGACTCTAGATGCAGATTATCACTGGGGAGCTATCATCTTGGAAACTTAAAACAAACATATCCTCTCCTGGGTCATCACTCCTGGGCTGCCGAGGACACAGCCATGCAGCTAGGAAAACTAGGGAGGGGGATCCTTGTTCCACACACTCCCAAGCCACTGTCCCCCCAGCCACCCACCCACACATCCGGTAAGTGTGCCCCTCTGTCATCGCTCCCTGGAGACCGAGACAGAGGGCAACAGACAGTTTGGCTTCCTCTTCCGGGCAACACAGCAGCCAGAGAGGGCCCAAGGCCAGCAGCCCCTCCACACACAGCCTGCAGGGGAAGTGACCCCACGGCTCCTGCTCCACCAACTGACATGCTCACACCTTCCCTTCTGCTGCGCTCAGCAAAGCTGGACTTTTGACACCGGCAAAGGCTGCCACCAGGAAACGCAGCCCTGACTGCACTGGAACAATGTTTTCCGAGAGCAATCTGGCATACGATTGTGTGCAAGTATGTGTGTGGGTGTGTACATGTTGTGTGTACATATACAAAGGTGTTCATTGCATGAACAAACAAGGACCATACGATGTTCACTGACTTAAAGTTATATCGGGGCCAGGGTTATAGCCCAGCAGCCCCTTATCTGCCCAGCAAGCCCGAGGTCCTGAGTTCAATCCCGGGTACTAAAAATAAAAATAAAGTTATATAAACTATAGTTCACACCTTTGTTAAAGATAAAATAGACCTTTTTTACTATTATGGAAAAGGACTCTCAGTACACTAAAATAAAACAAAAATAAACCATGTTACACACAGTATCTGGCCAACCCAGTGGGGTGTGGAAGGAGAGGGGTTGCATACGTTCATGCACATACACATTAGAAAGAAAAAATATAATGACCTGGTAGTGGCAGCTGGCTGAGAAAAGAAGAATAGAGAGAAGGAGAAACAGAACAGTTGTGCTTTCTACTTCACACAGTTCTATAATGTTTCATTTCATTTGAATATGGCCTTCTCAACTTGTGACATCTCCATCCTAGAAAGCACCTGTGTCTGGAGCCGGCTCACGGCTGCTGCGAGCTCCCGGGCAAGCGCCGGCCTCCAGTATTTGCTTATTCCTGCAGGGCTTGGTGCTGAGCTCCTAACACTGAGGCGGGCAACCCTCATGGAATTCCTGGTTGCTTGGGTTACCTGGGGGCTTTGAAAACCCCTCCTGCCCGGGTCCTGCTGTTCCACAGAAGTCAGAGCCTTGCCATAGGACAGGGTTGGGGGACTTAAAGAGTGCTGAGAGCCCCGAGGTGGGTCTACTGGTGGGGAGAGCAGAGACTCTCTGAACTGGACCAACACCCAAGGACCAGTGGGAAAACAAACAGAAACATATCTCTATAAATGGAAGCATCATTATAGTGGAGTGTGTTCCATCAAGAGTCAGCCCGTGGGGCCAGCGAGATAGCTCAGCAACTAAAGCACCTGCTTTTGTGAGCTTAGGCAAACACAGGGACTTTGGTTCAATCCCTGGCACCAAATGCCACACTGGTCCCACTCCCAGGGCAGGCTGAGCCAGCCAGAGCCCAGGTGTAGTGGTGCATGCTTGTGATTCCAGCACTGGGGAGGCTGAAAATAGGAGGATCACTATGAGTCTAAGCTGCATAGTGAGACCTTACAACAAGCCAATAAAAAAAAAAAAAAAAAAAAAAAAAAAAAAAAAAAAAAAAAAAAAAAAAAAAAAAAAAAAAAAAAAAAAAAAAAAAAAAAAAAAAAAAAAAAAAAAAAAAAAAGCCAGCCTTGATTTTAAGCAGTTGAGAAGCTAAGACAGGAGATCACCCAAACTCAAGGCCAGCCTGGACTGCACAGAAAGACCCTGCCTTGAAAACAGAAAACCCCAAAAGAGTTAGCTCTGCCCTCTAGCAATCTCTGCATTCAGCTCCTCCCCAAAGTCCTGCCTTCAGGACTGGAATCCAGCAGCAGAAATGAGGAGAGAGAAACAAGCCAGCTCATGATCTGGGGCTGGGGCTGTGCCTGCTGCCTTCCTGGGCAGCCTGTGCCCACCCCATGTCCCTGTCCCCATGGGTGGCTCAGAGGGTGCAGAGCCTGGCCCTGCCTGGCTCCAGAGCAATAGCTGAAAGACCTGGAGGTGCTCTGCCTGCAGAGGGTGGATTCAAGCACCTCCAGCCTGTCACTATGAGAAGCCCAGGTAGGTAAAAAGGCGGGGGTAAAAGCAGCGGGGAGAGCAGGCTCTGCCCACTGCCAGGAAGACCGGCAAGGAAGCGGAGGGCTGCGGGTGAGGGGCTGCCAGTCTGCGATGCTGCCGGGAGACGCCTTCCCACTCCCTCTCCAACTTCCACTGTGAGCCAGAAACCCTTAGAGGGTGTTTAGTGAGATCTACTGAGAATGCAGTTCTTTTAACTAAAAGAAATGTCCTGCAAATAAAGCTGAGTTACTGGGTGAAGACCAGGCACCATGCAGGGTGCTGGAAACACAGTGGGCCCCACAGAACACAACCACCGTCGGCGAGCTTCCATGGACCCAGTTATAACACACAGAAGGACACTGGGCCCAGCATCACAAGGGGCTGTGACCAGCCCCTGGAACACCCTCCTAATGCCAGGTTCAGGGGAGGTCTCTGTGACGAAGATGCTGAGCCGAGACCTGACCCTGACACAGCAGGTGAAGCTCCTTCACTGGTGTGCGGGACCTCAGCAGGGCCTCACCCAAAGTCAGGGGGGAACAGAGCCACACTCACGCACTACAGCTAATTTCAAGTCAATCAGAGATGGCAACTCGAGAATAAAGGCTGTACAACTCGAGATGGTGTAAGTCCTCATGGCCTCGGATTAGCCACTGAGTCCTGAGGAAGGACATGGCTGAAAAACACAAAATCTGGGGTTTCTCTATTTATTATTTATTTTTAATGGCCAGCTCAGACTGGCCTGGGGGGTGGGGCTGGCACAGCATGTAGTGCCGGGGATCGAACCGCGGTCCCTGTGGCTGCCTAAGCTTCCTAAGCAGGCACTTTAGACTGCTGAACCATCTTGCTGGCCCCTATCTATTCGCTTTTTTTAACTTTCATGAAAATTATTGTGCTGCAAGGACCAGATGTGATGATAGCCTGTAACCATGAAGGATGAGGCAGGAAGATCACTGAAAGTGAAGGCCAGTCTTACACACACACACACACACACACACACACACACACACACACACATACCCTTTCATGCTTCAAGGGACATCATCAAGAAAGTAAAATGACAATGTATAGAATGGAATTGGAGAAAATACCTGTCAATCATGTATCTGAAAAAGAAGTCATACCTAGAATATAAAGATAACTCCTTGGAATTATGAGATAGGTAGATGATAGATAGATAGATAGATAGATAGATAGATAGATAGATGATAGACAGATAGATGAGAGATTAGCTTTCATACCATTATAACGTCAAAGAACTGCAAATCAAACCCTTTGGAGGTGGAGGTTCCTATACGTGAAACACTAGGGCTGGGGTAGCAGCTGCAGGAAATATGGAGTAACTGCTACTGGAGTTTCTTCTCTAGAAGATGAAAATTTTCCAAAATTGGGTGGTGGTAGCTGTACAGCTCTGTGTATATACTAAAAGCTACCAAGGGCCAGCCAAATAGCTCAGTGGATTAAAGCACCTGCAAGTAGGTTCAGGGGCCAGGGGTTCGATACCAGGCCGCCCCAGGGGTGCACTGAGATGGCAACTGAGACTGGGTGTGGTGGCTGTAATCCCAGCTCTAGGGAGGCTGTAAACAGGTGGACCGCTACACGTCTGATCTAGTAGTGAGACCCTGAACACCCTGTAGACCCTTCCCTAAAATACAGAATAGGCCACCAAACTGCATACTTTAAAGGCATAAACTATACAGTGTATAAATTTTATCTCATAAAAGCTGTTTATGGTCAGGCATGGTGACACATGCCTATGATCCCAGGACTTGAGCTGAAGGAGGAGGACTGCTGTGAGTTCTAGTCCAGACTGGGCTACTTTGTGAGTTCAAGGCCAGCTTGAACTATAGAACGAGACCCTCTCTCAAAACAACACAAAATAAAAAACAAGAAAAGCTGTTATTAAAATAATAATAATAACAACAACAACAACAAATAATAATAATAATAATAAACTAGACGAGTTCCTCCCTTTTTCAGCCATTGCTGGGTTTACAGCAGCCAAAGTGAAAACCATAGAAGACATTTCAAGGCATCTTCCCACATTCACAGGAAAACTATGTCTTCTCCTCTTTGCAAAGAGCTGAGACGGAATTACAAGGTTCGCTCTATGCCCATGCGAAAGGATGATGAAGTTCAGGCTGTGCGAGAACACAGCAAAGGTCAGCAGGCCGGCAGAGTAGTCCGGGTTTACAGGAAGAAGGGCGTCATCTACACTGAATGGGCGCAGCGGGAAAGGGCCAACGGCCCAGCTGTCCACGTGGCATTCACCCTAGTAAGGTGGTCATCACCAGGCTAAGACTAGACAAAGGCCGCAGAAAGATCGCAGAACAGAGAGCCAAGTCTCACCAAGTAGGAAAGAAAGAGGGCAAATACAGGAAAGGAACAACTGCGAAGATGCAGGAATAAAGAACTCCTGTGTGCAACTTTTAATTAAAAACTGCTAAAATGAAAAAAAGTAAAAACTAGACAAGAAAAGATGTCACTCTTTTTTTTTTTTTTTTATGTTCATTTCTGTCTTTCCTTTATGTTTTTTAGGGTCTCACTACTGAGTCATAGTGATCCGCCTGTTTGTACCTCCCAAGGGCTGGGATTACAGACGCACGCCACCACGCCCAGTCTCACCGGCTCAGTGTGCTCTAGAGTGGGGCCGAGGGGCCAGGAACCGAACCCTGGTCCCTGCACTTCCTCTAAGCAAGCGCTAAATCCGCTGAGCCATACCGCTGGCCCTGTCACTCTTGATATTAAGAGTTTAAAAAAAATTTTTTAATCACTTATTTATTTATTTATTTATTTATTTATTTATTTATTTATTTATTTATTTGGTATAGGGGCTTGCTACACAGCTTGGACTTTAGTGATCCCCCGTCTCAGCTTCCCCAGTGCTAGGATTACAAGTGTGGGCCACCATGCCTGGTTTTTGTGGCCAGCTCAGCATGGGGCTGGTGTGGCATACAGTAGGTACCAGGGATTGAACCTGGGTCCTAACACTTGCCAGGGGAGTGCTTAGACTGCTGAGCTATCTCCCCAGCCTCAAGGGGTTCTTGTTGTCAAGACTTCTCTGAAGTCCAATCAAGATCCCTAAGCAGCCTCACAGATGCCCCCCCCACCCTGTTCCTCATCTGGTGCACAAAAGCTGTGTCAGCAGGAACACCAACCCAGCCCCGTCAAAACGGGAGGAAGTCAGTGCTGGGCCTCTGTAGTCCCCATGTCACTGATCACCCAATTAGTCAACAGCAGAATCCCTGGCAAATGACGGAGGAGCCATGACTTTAAGAGATGTGGCCTTACTGCTGTGGTTCAGCACGCAGAACCCGGGTTTCTAATGCTGAGGCAGACAGAGCTGGTGGCTGAAATAGCATGCGCCCTGCCTGGGAGTGTGCTAGCCGCAGAACACCCTGGCACGCAGTATAAGTTTCTCAATCAAGCAGCAAAACTGGGAGGACCATCAGCTCCCGTTTGACTCCTGGGACAGGAAACTGCACTTAGAGCCCCTAGCCCTGTTCCAGTGCTGGAATACCCTACGATGGGAAGCAACCCGCTCACCTTCTCTACGGCGCGGTCCGAGCCCTCTTGGCAGCCCTGATCCCGGAGTTCGGCCCAGTACCCGCTTTCCCCATCCCAGCCCAGGCTTCGCAGGGCCTCGCTCCGTGCTCCATCTTTTCTGTTTCTGAAATCCTTATGGGACCCAGAGCTACCACAGCCTCTTCAGCACTGGAGGCCACCACCGTCAAAGGCCTGCATGTCCATCCCGTCCACGCCCAGAACCATCCTCCGCTGAGTTACGAGGTCCTGGAAAGAACTACTCTGTCCTGACTTGCCCTGTTTTCCCTATAGGATCTAATAGCTTTGGGGGGGGGGGGGAGTGAGTTCTCCAAAAAGCCATGTGGCTTATCTGAAGGACTCACCCCGGTCCAGATAAGAAGGGGTGAAGGGAGGGAAGGGAATGGGAAAAGAAAAGAGAAATCAAGATGTACCCTGTGCGTGTGCAGATTCCCAGTGATGAGTCTGATCATTACAGATACTGAAAATGTACCGATCAACTTAATTAGAAAGCTACTAGGAGCTTACTCTGCGCCTGGCTCTGGGTTAGACGCTGCAACACGAAGGCAAATAAAATATGGAAGAGCTCCAACCCCAGGAAACGCTGGGCTGATGAGGAAAAGAAGCATAGAGGGACCAAGTGCAGAGCTGAGCACAGCCTGGGAAACCCGAAGGTGAGGCTCCAGGCTGGGCAGGACAGTTTTGGGACCTGCACAACAAAGGAATCTTCGTCTATTTTCTGTGGCATTGAGAGGACGCATGAAAGTGGGAAATTTGTAAAGGAGAGACGTCTCCTGCGGCTCTCAGTTCAGGAGCTAAGCGGTACAAGGGCGTGGTGATGGTGGCCGGTCTGGTGGGCCTCCGGGAGGCATCAGGACATCAAGGAGAAGCAAACGGCCAAGGCACGAGTCTGGAAGAACACCAGGGGCAGTGTCACTTCCTGACCACGAGCTTTCCCCACAGCTACTCCCACAGGGCGGCACTGACACATCCCTGCTGGTTTGGGCCACGGGGCACATGCATGCCGGTATAGACTGCCTCATGGAACTGCAACACGCTGCCCGCCAGGACAGTCATACATAGGAGTGGCTAGACAGCCGAATTGGGGTCCCACTGTGAACGTGTGAATGCTTCTTAGGGACCCAGACACCTGCTAAAGGCTCCTGTCCTTTTAACAGATGGCAATCGCAAATGGCAGTCAAGTGTCAGTAAGAGTTCTGGAAGGAATGGATGAAATTCAAACCATATCGAAGGTTTTCCTGAAGGAGGTGATGTTGGACAGGAGAAAGGGCCGAAAAGGAGAGGGGCCCCCTTGGTGGAGGACACCACACAGGCCAGGGCACCTGGGGGTGGGGCTGGGGCAGGAGGGTGTAAAAGGGCCGAGCCAGGTCCCTGGGAGCATCTGGGGGGCTGGAGCCTGGAAGCGCAGGTTGTGAGAGGCAGGAGGTGCACCGAAGCCTGAGGCCAAGGATGGGCAGGGGAGAGGGCCGGCAGCAAAACAGCAGGACCCACAACCAGCATGGCATCCTGTGGAGAGGAAGGAAAGGACAAACGGGGGAGACCAGGAGGCCAGGGGAGGAGAAGTGGGGAGGAAGGAGCCTGGTGGGTCTGGAGAGCCCCGCACGCTGCTGAGGTCAGCAGTGGTGACAGAAACATTTCATGGGAAACATGAGGAGTCCCCAAAGCGGGAAGTGAACATGGAAGCTCAGAGTTCTAGACTAGGAGGAAGAGCAATCCCACCCCAGGGGCTCTCTGGGACCCTGATGGAGCGGGCAGGATGCAGTCACATGGCTGGGACAGATCTCAGAGTAGGAATGGGGTCAGGGTACCCCGGGACCGGCTCACAGGTGTTTGACCAGCTCATGTTGACTGGGACTTGTAACCTCCAAGGCAGGGTTTAGCAGCCGCTCTGGAGATGGGACATGGAGTCAAGTCAGGTTCCCTTCAGGCACCCCTCAGAGGCAAACCTCTGCCCCCCTAAACTTGGCTCTAGACACAAAGCTCTGGGAAAGAGAGAAGGGAGCACCAGGTCAGGACTTCTGAGCCCCAGCCCCCTTCTCCCAGCCCTTCCCCACTGTGGGGACTCTTCTCACTGCCTGGACAACCCCCGGGGCAACATTTGTTGCTGGGTCCCCTGAGGGAAGAAGAGGGGAGCCTGCCAAGCTGGCTGCACAAGAGCCCTGCATGGGGCGGGGAAGCCTGCCAGGCCCTGCATCTGGTTGGGCTTCCTGCCCTACTCCCAACTCCCGATTCCTCATCAGCCCGAGGTGAGAGGGGAAGCGGCCAGTATACCTCCCGCCGGCACCCCTCCAAAGTCACGTCATCCCAGCATTCCAGAGGGGTGGGCGCCCCCTCCCTCTGACCTCAGCCTGTTTCCCTTGGCCAGAGCCCACCTCCAGGGAGCAGCCCCCCTCCCCACAGGCCTGCTCACACCCAGGCCCATGCTGACAAAGGCGCTGAGCTGTAGATTCCAGCCCTCCCAACCCACACATGGGAGGCCAGGGCAGGGCCCACCCTGGCTACCCTGGCTGCAGAGATGCCAGCTGGGCTGTTCAGAGCGGCTGGGCACTGTGGCACAGAGCCAGGATGCCACTAAGTGGAATCTCCCTCCCGCATTCGCAGGGGTCAGAATGCAAAGAGGGAAGCCTATGTATGGTGTCAGATGTGCATATAAATCCCAGGCGAGCCTCTAGCTTGGCATAGGACAGTGACAGCAAACTTGAAGAGCTTTCAGGACTAACAGGGTGCTGCTGGGGTCTAGAATCTTGGACACTCATCCAGTGTTTTGAACCCTGCGCTCCACATTTGTAAAAGGAAAAGTATTAAGAGGCCACACCTGGTGGCTCGAGTGAGAATTAAGCAGGACAACGCAAGGGAGGTGTTTAGTGCGTGCCCAGGCCCTCGGTGTGGGGTAGAGCCTATTTTTATTTCCTGGGAATTCTCACACACCAAGGGCAGCAACAAGAGAGATGTAGTCTCCACCGCCCCAATTTCCATCAGTGGGCTCCAAATACATATAAAAGAAGAGATCTGCCATCGTTATTTTATTATTTATAGGCAGGTGTGGCGGCACAGGCCTGTAATCGCAGCGCTTGGAAGGATGACACAGCCAATGAGGCAGGAGGTTGCGGTGAGTTCAAGGCCAGCCTGCACTACATCGTGTGACCCGGTCTCGAAACAAAGCATAAAACAAAAAGATAATGTTCTGTTATTTATTTTACTCTTCTTTTTTGACGGGGGCAGTACTAGGCATTGAATGAACCTGGGACTTCTGCACTGAGCTACATTCTCAGCTCTTATTGATTGATTTTATTTGAGATGGACCTCAATAAGTTGCTAGACTCTTGTAGGCTGAGCAAGATCCTCCTGCTTCAGCCTCCAAGTGCTTCAATCCCAGGCATGCGCCATCAAACCCGGCATGCTATTTTACTTACTTTTATAATTATCTCTCTTGGGTGTAGACAATGGGCTGCCACTCGCCATGCTGTGCATAGAAACCTTTCTAGGAAGTTCTTATCATCTGGAGTACCTGCGCTGTGCACGGACAGCTCAGATCTGCCCCAGCAACCCCAAGAAATCCTAGGGCTCTCCCACAGCTTGGCGCACACACAAGCTCTTCCCCGGGATCCTGCTGTGACCGGCACGCCCCGGTCCAAGCAGCAGAAAGCCTAACGTGGTACCCCATGTGGCCGTCCGATGGCACAAGTATGCCCAGATGCCTGTGTTCCACTGGGGTGGACTCAGGCAGCAGGGGGGCCTTCCCCACTCCCCACCTGTGGACAGGTAGAAGCCCAGGACAACCCCTGCCCAGCAAGGCTGAGGGCCTCCACCTTAGTGCAGAGGGAAGCAGATGCAAACCTCACCAAGTGCCCTTGGAGAGCGCCCCCATGCCCAGGGAGCAATCCTCTAAATCCAAGGTCAGGAACCCAGCCACACCCCAAGAATTAAAATGGGCCAAGAATGTAAATAGGTATTTACCTAAGATAATGGCCAATAGATTCATGGAAAGATACTCAAACGCGTGTGCTATTGAAGAAAGCTGGAGCAGAACTGCAAGACAGTATTTCTCTTCTGTCTGAAAGACAAAGATGTTGAAGCTCACAAAGACCTGGCACTGATCGTGCTGGGAAGAAACGCCTGTGTCTCACGTCCCGTGGCTAGGCAGGTTCCTTTCAGGGGGCCACTTGCCAACACACATCAAAATGAGCAATGTAAAGCCTCTGACTCACCAAGTCCCCTGCCAGGAACCCGTCCTGGGAATGAACTCACAGCAGCACGTCAGGTTATATGTTCAAGGATGTTCTGGGCAGCATCCTTCAAGCAGTTCTGGGAATTCTCACAATAAATGCTTTGCCTCACCCTGAAGTCAGCAAGTCTAGGCTTGCGACAGGGACATTCGCCAAGGGTAGGGCAAGGAGAGCGGGGCCGAGAAGTATTGACTCCTTCTGCAGGCTTACTCTCAAAGCAGCTTTGTTTAAGGATATGACATTCCTGATACTGGACAGAGGTTCAGCCCATAGCCCACATTTGTCGGCTCTGGTGTTAACCGCGACTCCTATGGCATTGGGAGCTTGGTCCCGACAGGCCAAGTCAGAGTACCACGTGAAAGGGACAGACCACGTGACTGAGCTCACACAATCCACACACAAGCCCCACAGAGGCTGTCAGGTAGCATCCCCCCCAACAGAAGATGCTGAGGGGTGTGGCTCACCCAAGGACCAGGCCAAAACAGCGGAAGTGGATTCCAGTCCTGCTGAGCCTAGTTCCAAACCTGACGCTCACTGGCTTTCAAAAAACCACGAGGGTTTGATGAGCAGCAGAGTGAGAGGTGGGAGGCGCCAGCGGAGACAGGGAAGGGGGACAGCAGGCCTGGCTTCGTGGGCTGGCTGGGACCCGTTCACTAGCACAGAGGGCAGGAAGAGACACCCCCGTGTGTATGCACCCCAGCCAGGAGTGCTCCTTCCCACACTTGCAGGGCTTTTTTTGAAAACTTTGCACCCTATGGTTATACCTGGGGTGACCTCTCATCCAATGACTCCCCAGCACTGGATGTTCCCTCCTCTGCAGAAACTTCTAGAGTACAGAGAGGAGCCAGCGGGCCCGAGGAGGAGAGTGTGGAGTGGCTTTGGCCAACTCCCTTTATCCTTTGGACCTCAGCGTTCTTGTCTTTAAAGTAGGGAGAAGAGCCAGATGTGTCGGCACACGCCTGTCATGCCAGCTCTCTGAGAGGCTGGGGGAGGAGGACTGAAAGCCTGAGGTGAGCCGGGGTGGCTCAGCCACTTAGCAAACTTCCTCATGAAGGCCCTGGGTCTCCAATTCCCTCAACCTCCAGTACCACAACTGATCAACAAAAGAGAATGAATAGAATTGGGAAGCGGTGCCTACCTTTCCTATGGCTGGGAGGTTTACCAGGAGGAACCTGGGAGCTTACCAGAAACAGTCCTGGTCCAGACACCCCCTGTTCCTAGCACTCTGGAGATAGGTCTGGAGTCATGGGCCTATCTCTGTCACCACAGGCTCTGAGACTTGGCAGAAAGCAAACAAACACCCTGTGAGCCCCAGAGCAGAGGACAAGCACACATCCTGTGCCACCTCCAGGCCCTGGCATCGTTCTCACAGGTGCAAGTGGGGCTCTCCATGGAGGAACTAGGCGCCAGGGCCATGTCCCCTAAGTTTCAGACACAACTGGAAAGGACCAGCATTGGCTGACAGACAATAACAGTCAGGCTCTCTGGACCAGAAAGGAGCCCGAAAGGTCACCGGCTGTGGTCTCTAGTGGTTGTGTGTGCTCAGCACCAGAGGAAGTCACGAGGGAGGCGGTCCGCTTGGTCTCTGGACTTGCGACCACTAGAGCGTTCTTGCTCACATAAGCTGGTCCTGCCTCCTGTGCGCTCCCCTCTGGGCCCACCAGCCCCTCCAGCTCACTCCTGCTTCCTCTCGAGCTTCTTATATTTGCACCCACCGGGCATCCTCCTGGTACCCTGCCCCACGTGTGGGCTGGGGGATCCCAACCTGCACCCACACCACTGGATGCAGAACAGACGCAGATCCTCCCTGCTTCCACCTCTCGTAACCTGATGACCCTAAACTGCAAATGTATTCTAAGAAAATGCGAACTCCGAGGCCAGGACCCCAGGAAGCAGAGAGCCGCGCTGGCTGCCAGGGAACTCCTGGGTGACCCACATCTGGCACTTGCTTCTGAACCTCTGGCTACCTGCACGTGGGCCACTGACCTCACGGATCAGAACCTGTGATTTTTCTTTTCCATGCTAGAACTCTTTATTGAGAATCTACTTGAGGCATAAGGGCAGGGACCAGGGTTAGGGGAAGCGAGTGAGGAGTTATTGTTTAATGGAAAAATAGCTTTAGTGTAGCAAGATCAGCATTTTATTCCGTGTTGCTAATAGCAACAGAACTGTTTCCTTAAATTCCTTTGCACACTGTTCATTCAAACCCACTACATTTATGCTTATTCAATTCAAGTTCCTCCAAGGCAGCTGGAGCATTAGCCAAAGCACTCTCTCTTTCCCTTCATGTCACACATAACTGTGAGCAGTCACTGGCAAACATTCTGTGTCAGAGACAGAGTCCTGGGCCACAACAGTCAGCCCTTTGGCTCCCCACTGACACCGAGCTCAGCTTCGTGTGAAGTTGGGTAAAAGACACTTGTATGCATCAAAATTTTACTTTTCAAGCCATTAAAGAACTTCATGTGCCGGGCATGGTGGTGCACGCCTGTAATCCCAGCACTTGGGCACACAGTGGGCACTTTATAAATGTTTGTTGGATGAATGAAGATCAGATGAGATACTGCATGAGGGCAGGCAGTATAGCGCAGTTGTGGGGAGATGAGAGACACCCCTTGCACGGTGTGGGGCTCCCCTGAGGCTATCTTCGGAGAGGGCAGGAGGGGAGGGGAGGCTGCAGCAGTGGAGAGGTAGAGGGAGGAACTTGGTTGGCCTGGGGCTAATCTGTCATCCTGACAGGGCTACGCCCACTGTGATGACCTCACCCAATCAGTTACCCGGGGGGCTGGGGTGAAGGAACCTTGGCCTCCTATAGCTACTACTTCATCAGCTGACCCACCAAGGTGATGGAGAGTCTGGGCCACTGCAGAAGACTGGGTTGCTCATGCGTGTGGGGGGCTGGGGGACTTCCTGCTGGCCCCGGCCCTGCTCTTCCTCTCCCCAGGCTGGAATGCTCACTCTCCCATCTGCCTTCCCACCTCGCACCACCCTTCAAGGCCTTCCTCCCCACCATACTGAAACTGTCTCCATCCCTCATGGTCTCACACCAGGAAAAAGTGCTGTGGGGCTGGGAAGGCCCTGAGCCTGGCTCTGTGAGTCCGGCCCTTCCACAAGCTGTGTGGTGCTGGGCCCCTGTCCTGTGCTTATAAAATAAGCCTCACAGGAGTGCTGCAAGAGTGAGGTCAGGAGTGCAGGGGGAGTTCAGGCCAGTCCCTCCCTAGAATTCCTGGGGAGTCTGTGGGAGGTTTGCTCTTTCCACCAGACATCATGGATCTGGAGAGTGGGGCTGGGGCTCGGCCTGTGATGCAGTCGCCAGAGAGAACACCAAGTGCTGCAGACCCCCAGGCCGGTCTGCATTCCAGCTCTGTCACACGCTGTCCCTGTGAGCACGGGCAGACATTCCCACTCCTGTGGATCCTCTGCTTCCTCATCTATAAAATGGGAACAACAGTGTGTGGTGATGGTTCCGCTCCACGGGGATGCGGGTGCTGCCAGCCTAAAGAAGCTGAGGGGTGCAGAGCTCTGCACAGATCCTGGCACAAGGCTGCGGCTCCAGTAACACCGGAGGCCACCATCCTGAACTGCGAGAGGCCGGTGAGGTGCAGAGACAGCAGCTCTCCTTCATGAGCCAGAGAGGGAAGTCTTTGTCACGACAGGCTGTGGCTCTCTGCTTCTGTGTTTTGGGTAACAGCGGAGGTGCACCTAGCCCGAGCCAGCCACTGCGGGAAGGGAGCTGGAGCTGGTGCCTGCGGCATCCGAGACAGTAGTGCCCTCTGCACACCTGGGAGTTCTTCCCTATGACTCACGGACCACAGTCTCAGGTTCCAAGTCTGGCAAGTGCTTTTACAGCCACTCCTCCAACAACCTCCCCCAGCCCATGAAGGCAGGCAGGCCAGCAGCTTTGAAGCGTCACCCTCCCCTGGGGGAGACCCTGAGATAACCCGGCCTAAGTTTTTATTAAAAGCAAGATGATTCCTGGATCTTCCCAGTTAAGCTCAACCTGGCAGCAGGAGGCAGAAAGCGAGCCAGAGGAGCCACTTGTGGAGTTGAGGGCCCTGCTGGTTCCCGGAGGCAGGGCCACTCTTGGCTGGAGCCCTGCCACCAAGGGCCCATCCCCATCTCAGACAGGAACAAGCAGTGCCTCCCCAGGACAAAGGACACTTCTGTCCAGTGCTTCTTGCCTTCTCCTCCGCCCGCACTCCAGCCACAGTCCCAAGTGGACAGCTGTTTGGGAGAGCAGTGCAGATGTGAACACATTGGTCCTCTCCCCCGAGAGGGATGACGGGACAGAAGCTTGCTTTCTTCCTCAAAGGGAGCAGTCACTCGGTGCAGCTCACACTGTCCTAAAGCTCCTCGCCCTTCTGAGGTCTCCACATTTCTGGCCAACTGAGTGGGAAGTTCCATGCTGCTAGCTTCTTAATTTCTTACCATGGTGGACATATGTGGCCTTTCCCATAATATTTAGCTCACCCCTTACAGGACACGGACAGAGCTTTTCCATGTTGTGTTTCCCAGGGGCTGATTACAGAAGGGTGACCTGGAAGGTCCCACACTCCGAGGGAAGGGCTGGTCCTGCAGATGGCACAGGGAGGGGAGCCAGGGGCCATGGGGGGCTGGGCTCCTAAGCCACCCTGGGCTGCAGTGTAGGCAAGCTCCTATAGTCTTCCCTTGCAGTCTACGATCTGTTTGCCTCTCTTAAATGAAAGAGGCTCTCAGAGCCACTGCCCTAAGGCCCTCTACCCTCAAGCACAATAAATGAGACTAAAGTGAAATTTGTGGTGCCAAGGAGGCAATGCCACCTTTTATTTATTTATTTATATTAATATTATGGCCAGCTCAGCCCACCCTGGGGGTGGGGTTGGCACAGCATGTGGTGCCGGGGATGGAACTGCAGTCCTTGTGGTTGCCTAAGCAGGCGCTTTAGACCGCTGAGCCATCTCACCAGCCCAATGCCACCTTTTAGAGGAAAAGTTTTTGCTTGTTTAATGATCTACTCCTGACCTTCAGAGCTCATGTGAACATGGAGTCCGAGAAGCAGAGCAGGGGGACAGCACAGGAGGACCCAGGAAGAAGAGAGATCCAGGCTTTGCTGCCCAGAGCTCATCATATAATAGCAGAAATCAAACCAACACATAACATGCACATGACCTAGAGCCTAAAGCCATGTTTCAAACTTGCTGGAACAGGGCAAAGTAAAAGCAAGAAAAAATCAGAAGACATAAGATTTTAGTTATAATCTATTTCAGCAATGAACGATGTCATAGAACACTTAGAACTAATTATCAGTGAATGACTCAACCCCAACCGCTGGGCAGTATTGCTGGGTAGGATTCTTTTTTCCTATAATTATCCTGTGCAAATAAGCCCAATTTATTTCCATTTGCAAGCAAGGCTAATTTAAACCCAGCTAAGCCCCAGTTGGCCTTCCAACAGCCCCACCCCCACCACGGGCCAGGCAACTGAAGCAGAGATGCCCTTGCCCTCAGGCCCTTCCTGGTCAATTCACAGAAAGGGCCAGTGGGCACCGCTCCCAGGCACTGGGCAAAGTGCGAGGATGCAAGATAAGAGGGAGTTATTTTAGAAGAGGTAAGGAAACAAAGGAGGTTTAGTCTTGAAACCTGGCTGAGCTTTTAAAGATAATGGAGGAAGGTTTTAGGTTTCTGGTCCTATTAGTGAGACCTGAGTAGGAAATTATAAAAAGAACTTTCCTTCTGGGCAAAGGGGACAGGCCAGGAAGGAGTGAGCCAAAGGGATTAAACTTAACTGCACCTTCCAGGGAAGCGGAACAGAAGAGGAGGAGGAGCACCAACGGCCTGCTGAGGAGGGAGAGCTGGAAGCCCGTGTGTGCTCGTAGGCACCTCACACACTGGCATGGCTGTCCTGGGGAGCAGTGTAAAGCAGCCTATGTACCCCATGCTATGGTAACCATGCCATCGGAGAAATCTCTGGGAGCCTGGCTGGGCTGCAGTGGATGTGGACGCTTGCCCCCGGCTGGGAGATGGCTGTGCTAGACGGCCATGTTGGGAAGCTGTGTCCACCGAGGGCAGAGTGAGCATGTGTGGTGGGTAGGGAATGTCAGACAGCACGCAGAAAGCAGAGGAGATGCTTACATCAAACAAACAGATCCTCTAACGCAGTGGTTCTCAACCTTTCTAATGCCGTGACCCCGCAATACAGTTCCGGTGTCACGGAATGTTGCAGTGACCCCAAGCTAAAAGATAATTTTGGTGGCTACTTCAAAACTGTAATTTTGCTACAGTTATGATTTGCAATGTAAATAACTGATATGCATTATGTATTCTCATTGCTACAAATCAAACAGAATTTTTTTTTTTTTTTTTTTTTTTTGGCAGAACTGGAGATCGAACTCAGGACCTTGCACTTGCCAGGCAGGCACTTGTGCCCCTGAGCTATTTCTCCAGCCCCTTCAAACAGAATTTAAACATAATGATTAATCACAAAACAATATTTAATTATATGTTGAGAAATATTTATTACTAATTCCAATAAATAACATTTCACCATGGCATAGCATGGGTTTAAAAAGCCATTGGAATTACGTATTTTCCGATGGCTTTAGGTGACCCCTGTATTTTGGTCATTCGACCCCCGCCGGGGTCGCGACCCACAGGTTGAGAACCACTGCTAACGCAGTGTGAAACCACCGAACCTAATGCCCAGCACAGTACCACGCGAGGTTTGCTGAGGATATGCAGGCTCAAACAATAAAAAAATGCTATGAGGAACGGGAAAGGCAGTGACAATTATGCCTGACAGAGAAAAATAATCGCGGAGCTGCGTCAGGGCTCTAACAGGTGCTTTTTAGGTGACCGGCGCAGCACAGAAACAGGCAGAAGGAAAAAAGGAAGAGGGGCTCTGTTTTCTTTGAGGACACAGACAGAATTCTGGGAAGTCAAGGAATTCTCTGGGCTGGACAATGGGAGACAGGCTTTTAGGACCTTTTGCCAGGGGAGGAGCAGGAAGGGGGTGTTTCCATATACCTGAGGAGCTGACTGGGGGTCTCCCCCGAGGCGGCGGGAAGGATGGAAGTAAACTATGTCCTGAGTGGGAGAAGAACAGGGGAGGTGGTCTTTTGTTTTAAGGGCACTGACCATATTAGATGACCACCATAATGACTTTAGCAATTCATGCTAGGGCCAACCCCATCAGGCTCTGCAATGGCTATTATATGTAATGAACTAAAAAAACAGGAGAAATTTAACTAACTGACCATGAGACCAGAAAACGTAGCCCGTGGCCTGCACTGCCAGGGGGACCGGTGGAGCTCGAGGCAGCGTTGGTGCACACTGCCACGCGTCATGCTCACTGACGCCCTTGTGCCTGGAGCACAGCAGCAGGACCCTGCCCGTCCTCTCGGCACACTGCCTGGCGCGATGCCCCACGCAGACTTTAAAGAACAGTAAACTTGAAGTGACCACAGACGGGCGTGGAAAATCCTGCGTGCCTCCGAAGAGTCTGGAAGCCCTGTCCAGGAGCATCGGGGCTGCGCTGCGGACTCCAGCAGCGAGGGCGCTCTGCAGCACGACACGGCTCTAGGAAAGGTGCGGAGGAGGTGAGGCGGCTGCACAGAGACTGCTCGGCCTGTAGAAGCGGCCTCCGGAAGCTCACCGAGGCTGACGTGTGTGACCTAGAGTGAGGGAATGGGGAGAAGAGGCCCACGGATACAAATGGTACAAACATGAACTTCTGGGCCCAGCTGCAGGCCCGACCTGTTCCTGACAGAGAGGCCTCTGGAGGTGCGTGGAGCAGGCGGGTCCTAGCACCCCAGTCAGCAGCTCCCAGAAAGGCCAGGCACCCCCCCAGCACGAGGAGGCCCAGCGTGCAAAGCCTAACCTGCTGGAGAGCCTAAAGGAAGGCAGGAGTTCCCACAGAACCATGGTGGCAAGCTCCATGGTCACAACCCAGCTGCCGCCTGCTCCGGACGGGCATGCAAGAACCAGCTCCCGGGAGCCCACGGCTGTTGGTGATCACTTTCGCTCTTTCAAGTCACGTAACCAAATTCTGCTCCTGGATCAAACTTCAGTTAAGACCACCTCTTTTTCCTTTTCAAGTTCGGGGCGGGGAGGGCGGGCGGGCAGATTTTTGTGCCAGTATGCCTGGCACTTGATCCTCATGTCCCTATTTATTTATTTATTTATTTCCTTTTTACATTTTTAATTTTTACTGTTTCATTGTGGCATTTTACTGTTCTATTTCAAGCTTTAGATGTTTCACTGGAAGGCAGGCTCTCCACCTATGGAGATTTTTGCCTGCTTTGTGTTCTGCTACATTCCCAAACCTAGCTTGACGTCTACCACTAGGCATAACTCTTGGTTTGTGAGTATTTTATTTTATTTATTTATTTATTTATTTTTTTAAAGAATTTTTTATTTTATTTATTTATTTTTTTCTTATTTCAGAACCTTTATTTATTTATTTACTCATTTTTATGGCCGGCTCACCCAGCCCCGAGGGCAGGGCTGGCACAGCATGTGGTGCCGGGGATTGAACCACGGTCCCTGAAGCTGCCCAAGCTTTCCCAAGCAGGTGCTTTAGACCACTGAGCCATCCCGCTGGGCCCCTATTTTATTTATTTTTTAAGAGTTAAAAAAATTAAGTTTTATTGAAAATGTTAATATAGAATTATTTGACCAATCTTACATACTTATATGTATTAATCTAAACAGATTTGATGATGAAAATATGTAATACAACCATTGTTAAATTTTTATTCTTGTTTTGAAATTCTGTACTATGTGTACTCTTGCTTGTTACTTTTTCTATCTTCTTTTTTTAGAATTTTTTTTCTTGTTTCAGAACTTTTGTTTGTTTATTTATTTATTTTTGTGGCCAGCTCACCCTGCCCTAAGGGCAGGGCTGGCGCAGCATGTGGTGCCGCGGGATCGAACCGCGGTCCCTGCAGCCGCCCAAGCTTTCCTAAGCAGGCGCTTTAGACCACTGAGCCATCCTGATGGGCCCAACTTTTTCTACCTTTGTTTCTGCTATTTTTACTCTTTAAAATAAAATTTTAAATAATCTAATAAAAAATAAAAATAAAGTTTCTAATACTAGGAAAAAATACTGAGATTATATGTTTCTTGGTACTAAATTGTATATATTCTTTATACATTTTAGATATAAGCCTCCCACCCAATATACAGTTTGAAAATATACTTTTGGTTTGTGAATATTTTAAATTAACATAAAGGATATGATATTTACAGAGAAAAACATTACATAAATGATGTAATAAATAATATTCTTCTTGATTTTTTTTTCATCCTACTTGGGGGGAGGTTTTCTGTATTTTCACTTAAAATTTAATTACATTGTATTTTTTTTAATTTTGGTACCAAGAATTGAACCCAGGACCTTGTGCTTGCCAAGCAGGTGCCTGTGCCACTGAGCCACCTCCCCGGCATGACTTACAAATCTTATTCCTGTTAGTTTTCAGAGTCTGGTTGTGTGGATACGCCACGCCACATCCCTCTATCCCTTCTCGGCGTGTGCACACTCCAGGCGCAGCTAGAGGCGCTGTCACTGGACATCCTAGATCTCCACATCCTTTCTAGGCATAGAGTGTGACTGTGCTTCCTCAGCCACTGGAAGGTGGGTGTCAGGCTGCTGCAATGTGTCACTTGCGGATAAAAGCAGTATTTTTAACAACTGAGGCCCATTACTCTGGACCAGGTTCTGGGTTAAAATTTAATATTGCTTTAGCTGTTCTTTTGTTTGTTTTTGAGAGTTTTTTTTTTTTTTTTGAGGCATAATGCATACACCATCAACTTCAACTTCACCATTTTAAACGTTTAATTTGTAGCATTTTTAGTGCATTCCTAGAGCAAATATTGTAACATCTCATCTAATTCCAGAAAATTTTCATCACCACAGCAGATGATGGCCCCCCCACCCCTCCCTCTGCCTCCAGCCCCTGGAGGCCACTGCTGTGCTTTCTGTCCCTGTGAGCTTTCATGCTGTGGACAGCCCACATGAATGGAACCTCACACTACTATGTGGCCCTTTATACAAGGCCTCTGCCACTTGGCGTCCCGGTTTCAGAGTCCACTCTCACGGCGCGGTTAGCCCTCATTCCTTCGTGCACTACGGTAGCCCAGGGGCCCAGGGCTCTGCGGAGCCATTGCTAACTAGTCCTTGGGTGCCTGCAATGAGCAGAGGCCTCTCGTGACTGCGATGACAAGTGGGGTGAGCACAAAATAAAATCTGGGGGCTCCGAGGTGTGGCAGTGTAAGCCATCTCATCCTGCTTGGCTGGTTTTTACTTGTACAAAGATATAGTAGTAAGAACCTCGAGTGGGCCTCTTATGTATGTGGAGGAGTTTGCTACCCTGGAGTGTGGGGTGTGCACCCAGGAGCGAGACCTCTACCTCACTGGATGTGCGTTCTTTTGAAGCCAGATGTTGCCAAATCCTTTACTGAAGTGGTAGAACCTTGTAAACATCTGCCAGCAGTATTTGCCCCCACTTTTCCACGGTGGCAACACTTGGTTCCTTTGGACTTTTCATCCTTTGTTTTCTAACAGGGAATCGTCTAGCTCTTGAGCAAAACAGTTGACTAAGGCAATCAAGAGTACAGAATATTGGGCCCGGCAGGATGGCTCAGTGGTCTAAAGCGCCTGCTTAGGAAAGCTTAGGCGGCTGCAGGGACCACGGTTTGATCCCCGGCACCACATGCTGCGCCAGCCCTGCCCTCAGGGCAGGCTAAGCCAGCCATAAGAATAAATAAATAAACAAAAGTTTAAAAAAAAAAAAAAAAGAGTACAGAATATTCCAACATAGCTGGTGGTTGACCAGGAAGTCCTGTGTGGTACACAGTTGGCCTTTGAATGTTTTTCTATCGCCCAGCCATAAAACGAAAGAAAGGCCAAAGTGATTCAGTATTCCTGAATTATTTCCATAGGCATCAGTGATCCACAGGTTCTCACTGCAAACCTGACTTCCCATTTTATGAACCTAGATACAGATGATGAAGGACAATGGATGAAGCGTGGACACTCCTGCCTGCATGAATTCCGAACTCTTATCCACCAGTGTCATCCAGTGATTCATCCTAAGTTCCCAAAGATGTTTTTATAAACATCTAGGGCATTACTGCAGTGTGTGGGGGGGGGCGCGGGAGGGGGAGACCGGAAGTAACCTAAAGGTTCATTAAGCGAGGGACAGTGTTTGAGAACTGCATCCTCACTAGCTCGTTAGGAGCTGCTTGAAAGTAAAGTCAGTGCTGCTGGGGTTCTGTTACCTGCCGCCCCTGTCTCTCTCCAAGCAGACACACCACTCTCACACTGGCCCAGCTCTAGCCCGAAGCACAGCCTTCTCCAGAGTAAGGCATTTGGCCACCTCCCCCTTGGCTGCCCCCAAGAGAGAAGTCCCATGACCCTGGGTCTCCAGCGCAGGGCAGACAGCCTCACCAGGGCTGCCGAAACTTTCATCAGCACTTGGGAAGGGGCTGGGAATCAGGCAGCGTTCACAACAAACAGAGATGCTTTTCTGCCTCTCTCCCAGCCCCCTCCCGGAAGGAGACTCCCTGGGGGGGCCGCAGATCAGCAGGGCTTTGCGCCAGCTCCACCCCTCCCCCACATCTCCGACCGCTGTTGGAAGTGCTGGGAAGGAACTGTGGGTGACATCAGCGTTTCCCAAAGGACCCGGCCTTGGGGCTCCAAGAGGCTAGGGTTGGTGAAAACCCATGTACTCCGCTTGGTAACAAAGGTGGGCTCCCAGGGGCCCTAGCGCTTGGACCAATCGGGCCCTGCCAGCCAAAGCAGGCCCAGGGGATGCATTGAGCTCATCCCACATGCCATCAAAAGAGCACAGTGCAGGGCCTGGTGGGATGGCTCAGTGGTCTAAAGCGCCTGCTTAGGAAAGCTTGGGCGGCTGCAGGGACCGCGGTTCGATCCCCAGCATCACATGCTGTGCCAGCCCTGCCCTCAGGGCGGGCTGAGCCGGCCATAAAAATGAGTGAATAAACAAACAAAGGTTCTGAAACAAGAATAAATAAATAAATAAATAAATAAAATAAAAAGAGCACAGTGCAGCATACGGGCACAACGTAGGCCATTCCAGAGACAGAGATCAGGGGCTGCTAGGGGCTGGGCACCAATGGCAGTGGGTGGAGGTGATAGCTGATGGGGACGGATTCTGGTCCTAATGAAAACCTGAACGTGATCACCACCATGGTGGTGGGAACACTGTCGACTAACACCTGAACCGTGCCCTTGACAGGGGTTGTTGTGCAGGACGGGAATTCTATCTCCACAACGCTCCTCCCAGAGGGTGGCTAACAGCGCCAGCCTGGCCAGCGTGGGAAGCACAGTGTGGATGCCAGCGCCCTCTGTTTTCCTTGCTTCTGTTCCTGCCACCAACTCTGTGACTTTGTGGCACTGTATGAGCCCCATTTTACACACAGGGAAACCAAGATACAGAGTAAATTATTTGCTCCAAGTCAACATCTGGTGGGGGACTCGCTCCAGAAGCCCTGCCACTCACAAGCACAGCACTGTGTCATCGCACTCTAATCTAAATCAGTCAGGCCAAACAGGACACAGCACTGTGTCAGAGGATAGCACTATTTATTAGAAGAGTTTGGGGGCAAAAGCCCTGATTCTGAAGTCCCAATAGGCCAAGCTGGGCCTCCTGTCCCATAAATCCATGAAGAGGACAAGCAGTGGTAAAAGGCAGAAAAGAAGCTTTAATCAACACAGCTGCCAAGCTCGGTGGTGCACACCCACAGTCCTGGCACTTGGGAGGCTGAGGCAGGAGGATGAGTCGTGAGTTCAGAGCCAGCCTGGGCTACACAGTGAGACCCTTTCTCAAACAAAACGAGTCAGCCTGGCCGTGCTGGGAAGCACAGATAAAGAGGCTCAGGACCCAGTTTCCAGGGCCTTTGTAGAGAAAGGGAACAAAGGCAAGGTGGAGGGTTTGTGCTGCTGGCAGGGAGGAGCTCCTGGTCTGCACCAGTCTACTTGATTAGGTAACAAGGACCTGGGCCTACGAGATCCTGGGCCAGCTGTCACCTTAGCAGTTTGGCTCTGCTTGAGAGGTGACCTCATCCTGGTGTACTCTTCAAGGCTATGTTTTTCCTGGAATCGGAGGTGGAGAGGGCCGCAGGTTTGGGCAATAACTAGAGAATTCTAGGCATTACTCCAGGGGGTCTGGGATTGTGGATTTTAAAATCGAGCAATGAAGTGTCCCCGCAGATTAGTCCCTCTTCTCATAATGCCCCAGTCTTGAAGTGGACAGCAGCCGAGGTGAAGCTGCGCTTCCGGGGCTGCTCTGAGTGAGCCCCTTGCTGATGAGGGCAGACACATCGAGCTGCCAGGTAGGCGGAGGCAGTGGGAACCGCTGCTTCTGAGGAGTCACTGAGCTGCCTGGGGACCAGGGGGCCCTCTCTCCCCATAGCTCTGGGAACCAAAGGTGTCAGGCGGGCACAGCTGGGGTCACAGCTTCTGCATGCTCTCTCAGGTGGAACCGCCAGGCCTCCACTGCCTATTCTGCCATAAACCCCCAGACAGGCTGTCGGCCTTCGCCTCTCTCCAGGAATCCAGCTTGGGGCTGTGTTGGCAGATGTGCAGTGTGCCGCCCTGCACAGCTGGGCCTCAGGGACCCTGGGCCAGGTGAACAAGCCGAGAGAGGTGGTATGTACCCTGGTGCTCCCTGCCCACTAGAGCTTCCACAGGGTCCTGGGGAGTGGGGAGGGCTGGCTTCAGGGCTTCCGCAGCCCTCCCTGCCCAGGGCTCCGCTTTCCCAGTCTCCTTCCCACTGCCCTCCCCTGGGTCACATCTGTCTTAACCTGGCACCAGCTGAGCTGGTGAGGAGTCACTTCCGGGAGCGAGTGTCTTGGGTGGGCAGAGAGCCTCTTTCTTCGAGGCAGCATCAGCAGATGCTCACAGGCTCTCCCTCCACGGGGCAGGGCAGGGCAGCACCCAGTAGTCAAGGCCCTGGCTCTGCACACTGCAAGTGTCCCTTGGTGTCACCAACTCACCTTTCCAACCTCCAGGTTCCTGATCATCTAAGGGAGGAGGTGCGGTCTGAATCAGCCTGCCTGACACAAGGGCGCAGGGCAGGACACAGCCCAGGTGGAGGCTGTGAGACCCTCTGAGCAGAAGTCTGAGCCTGACTCTAGCTCTCAAGATAAATGCTGACCCCAGAAAGCCAGAAGTGGTGGTGTGCATGTATAACCCTGGTGCTCGGGGGAGGCTGAGGCAGAAGGGTCGCAAGTCTGAGCCCAGCCCGGGGAACTAAGTGGCTTAGCAAGATCCTGTCTCGGGGCTGGGGAGATGGTTCCATGGCATAAGTGCCTGCCTGGCAAGTGCAAGGTCATGAGCTTGAACCCTAGTCCTGTAAAAAAAAAAAAAAAAAAAAAAAAAAAAAAGACCCTGTCTCAAAATGGCAAGTTGAAAATGGGATTGAGGATAAGGCTTGTGGGAAGGCACTGCTTCAATCCCCAGCACAAAACACAACACATAACCCAGGAAGAGACCTGACAGTGACTGACAGCTTTTGCTATATACACGGAAATCCCCAGCACACCTATGTATGTGCACGCATGCGCATGCGCATGCGCACACACCCACACCCACACCCACACACTTTTCTTTATTTTTCCAAAGATGTTTTCTCTACCTTAAGCACACCAAATTTCTCCACAGTATCAAACATCACCAGGGAAGCGTTCGTGTTCCTAAGGCCACCTCCTGCCCACCGGCTCAATTTCACTGACAATACTCTGGTAACAAACACACAAGCGTCCTCCTCACACACACGTTCTTGCTCGGGACCAAAAGCCAACAGCAGCTCTACTTCCTTCGGCTGCTCCTCCTACCTGACTAATGTGGGCAAAGACACTGGATTTCTAGGGGCTCCATGCCTGGGCCATGAAGTTTCCGTGGCTCCTCTCAAAGGCTTCATGTCAAACAAGGTTCTGCTCCTCAATTATGAGAAGCCCAGCGACCTCCAGACAGGAAGCACAGTTGCGGGTCCAGCTTACAGAAGTGTTGGGTCCTAGATCTACCTCTTGCTAGCAGTGGAAGCTGCTATTTTAGCTGGGTTCCACTGAAGCGGGGCCTAAGACAGGCTGCAGGCTATTAACACCCACACCCTCTGTCTGCAGGTGCTTCTCTGGGGACACAGCTCACCCCACCTTCCTCAGAGCCACTGGCTCAAGCAGCACTATAGAACTGGAGAGCACCCTACCACGGGGTAAGGTGGGAGAGGGCCTGAGCAGGGGGCTATCAGTGGCGAGGGCCACTGCAGCACAGTGGGAGGTCTTGGGGACCCAGGGCAGAGTGCAGCAGCTGGCAGCAGCGCCTGCCTCACCTCAGAAGCCCAGGGCCTTTTCTGAGCCCTTAATGTCAGGGGAGGCCACCAGGAGTCATGTGTCACTTCTAGCATGTGACACAGTGCTGTCATGCAGGCTCCCTGAGGCACCGGTCGCCACCGAGGACGCCCAATGCAGGACAGGATTCTAGGCATTGCTCCCCGCTTCAATGTTGGCCTGCACCCACCTGCCAGTCCGCATCTTGGTCTGCCCTCCCCGCAGAACATACCCTAGGCTCCCTGCAGCCCACTGGGGGGACCTAAATATACACTGCAGGCCCCTGAGGCTTTGCTGGGCTGGACTCCAGCTGCTGTGGGGGCCCAAGGGCAACAGGAAGCTATTCCCGACACCGATGCTGAGCCTGTGCTATGGGGGGCTGCGCTAGCTCTCCCTCAGCTTCCTTCATCCCCCCAACAATGCCACAAGGAAGGCGTGGTCATAGACTCATTTTAGAGCAGGAAACCAAAAGGGTAAGTGACTTGTCCAAGAACACACAGCCGGAAATGCCAGGGCAGAAAGGGGAAGACAGGAGGCTGGGATCCAGAACCCTTGCTCTGAACTGCTTGGCCCCAGTGCTTTCCAGAGGGTGGCCCCTTCTCCCACCTTTCTGTGAGAAGGCTGTACCCCAAATGCTGGGATGGAACTGCCTCTGCCTTCTCTGCTGGGAAAAGAAACGCCAAATCCGGGAGGCCAGGCGGCACACTACATCTCCTGTTTTAGAGTATGGGCGCCTGGGGAGAGTGCTCAGCCCTGCACAAGGGTGCCTGCATGAGCAGACTCCCGCCCACAGCAGCAGCTGGCCCCGGGCCCAACCCATCAAGGTATTTTTTCTCCTTCCCTTTCTCTTCCCGCCTCCTTTCCCCTTTGCTGTCATAGTACTGGGGATTGAACCCAGGGCCCTCACTTAGAGGTATGACCCCAGCTTGTTCTTTTAACTCTTCATTATGAGAGTCTCACACAGTTCTCTGAGCTGGGCTCCTCCTGCCTCAGCCTCCCAGAGTGCTGGGGATTACAGGCGTGCACCTCCATGCCTGACTTGTTTTCCATCTGGATGCTCTACTGGGTGCTCCCGTCAGGAGCCTTCCAAAATGGGGAATAAAAGCAACAGAAGGCAAAAGAGAGCAAGAGCCTCCCAGTGGCTGGAGCCAGGGAGAAGCTGAAGCAAGCTACCTCCCAGCTGTAGGCACCTGAGCATGCCGTGGCGGCTCCACGGAACTCCCTGCCAGGGTGTGATACCACAGAACAGGCCAGTCTGAGCAGCTCCAGCAGTCCTCGAGGTGGGAGATGTGCACGCCATCCTCCTTTCGTTTCTCACACCCTATCAGGGGAGCTCCTGCCAGAGGGAGAAGTCCCACCCCCGCCCTGCCTGCCACCCTCGTGCTCTGCCCAGCCCCAGAGGCCATTCCCTCACCGCCTGTGGACTGCAAGGCCAAATCAGAACTAAGCGAATTCGCTGCACTGCCCAGAGCCCAGGTCACATTAGGAGAACGATAACCAGTGGCCTGCCTGTGCTCAGGGGATGGATGCCACGGGTGCTGTCCAGCCTGAGGCCAGCCCCTCCTCTGGGGTGGAGAGAGGTGGCCATCTATATCTCCACCCACCAGGAGGTGCTCGGCCATGCAGTGATCTTCATCCTCCTGACATTGGGCAGCGCAGACGCCATCAGCTGCTGCTGGACTCGCAGTTGATGAAGTGCCCGCCGAAGCTCAGCAGTTAAGTGAGAGGCAGAGCCAGGAGCAAGCCTCGCCTGAGGCTGCAGAGCTCGAGTCTCCCAGCACCACGCATGCCTGCTTAACCAGAGTGGGCGGGGGCAGGGTCGGTGGGTGGGCATGAGGCCCAGGAGAGGGCATGCCGGGGCACATCGGCAAATCTGGCTGTTGGGTGCAGGGCCCCAACACCTGCCATGAGTGCAGAGGGGCAGCCCCAGGCGGTGTGGCCAACAGCTGGTGCTTATTTTGGGGCCAGGCAAGAGGGGCAAGGCTGGTCAAGAGCCACCCTGTTCCAACAATAAACTGGAGGATGTGGGGGCGCCTGCTTCCAGCGAGGCCAGCCCTGGCCACCTGCCGGGAGAGCTGCCTGGTAAGTGTCGATGACATCTTGCCAGACACCCTAACACGGCTCCCACCAGCAAACACCCCAGCCCCCTCCCAGCCCCACGGGTAGCACTTGTTAATGGCTCTGGAAGGCAACCTGGAAGAGCATACCCAGCCCTCAGGGACAAATGGGTTTTCCTGTTTGGGGAAGAAACGGGCTGCCCAGGGTCCCCTCCTGTGGCTTTGCCCCCTCCCTCTGACACTTGCTAATACCACTGCTCCACAAGCAGAGAGGCTGATCAAAGCACAGTGTGTTTAAACGAAAAGAACCTACTCCAGCGAAAGCCGTACTGCCATTAATCACCCTCCAAACACTCCTTTACTTTGAAGACACTTAGTCCAGTGTTCTTTCCACTTTCCAAAGCAGTTCTGGAGGCCTTCGTTGAAGTCATGATCAAAAATACAGTGAATGCCTCTGCCAAGAGCTGCTTAAGCGAGCGGCAGGCTTGCAAACCATTACAGCGTGTCGTCAGCTACCTCGTTCACCAGGCCTGGCACCACGTGACTCCAGGCTGTTCCCCAAAGGCAAAATGACCATGCATGGTAAATGTTTGGATTGATTTGTGGCATCAAAGCAGCCCCCACAGTGCAACACAAGACAAGAAGAGGACCTGCAGAATTGCTCTAAAAAGCCCCAAGGATGACGGCAGAAGGGCATCTGAAGCGAGGGAGCTTAACGACAATGTGCCTTTTAATGCAGTAGACTTTGAACACTTAAACATTCACTGTTTTGCTTTGAGCACATCTTGTAAGGGCTACAGACAGCCGCCTGGGCTGTGGCAAGGCTGGCTGGCTGGATTCCCTGCCCAGCCAGGAGCAAGGCTTTTCCCAGGGGACTTTGCACCCCCGCACCCCCCCATGTGTCCCTGAGCCCCAGCTTTGTCTCTTCCCAGTTCACAACCACTGATTGGTAAGTCAATCCCGGTGCCAGGCACACACTGCTGGTACTACTGAGCTGTGGCACTGCCCTCTAACTGTGGATGCTGGGAGATAGCTTTCCTGCATTGCTGAACTGAGCACGGCGGTCCCTGGCTTGGGCCACTTGTG
>PVJA010025385.1:0-30831 GCA_004027025.1 Myocastor coypus
TTTTGGATAAGGGAGTGTTGAGGTCTCCTGTTAAGATTGTAGTATTGGATATGAGATTTTTCAGGTCCATTAAGGTTTGTTTTATATAGCTTGCTGCTCCCATGTTGGGTGCATACATATTTATGAGTGTTACCTCTTCATCATGAATTTTCCCCTTAACCAGTATGTAGTGGCCTTCTCTATTTCGTTGGATCAGTGAACAAGGATTCTTAAAAATCCATTCTATTTTGGGCTCTAGAAACCTACCTGTTTGTGTACAATGATAATGAGCTTAGGTGACAGACTCGCAAGGTGACCATGGCCCTGGGCCCAGCCAGAGAATCTTGGTAGTGACCCAGGATTAGGTTCTGCATTTGGGGTCACTGCTGGGCTCTGTCCAGATCAGGATGAGGAAGTGCTAAGCTCACTGTGGAGCCAGGCTTCAAGAGCAGGAAGTCACTCTGGGGACCAGAAAAGGCTGAGGGAGCTACCCCATCCTTCATCGCAAGTGGGCATATCCGGGCAAAGCACGACTGTGGCTTCCTAGTCCCAAAGCAACACGGAAGCTGCACAGAGACTCAAAGGACTGCTGAGGAAAGGAAGTGTTGTGTTGGGAATATCTGTCATGCACACAAAATGTGGCTGAGCTGGGCACTCAGAGGCGGTGGCACTGGCATCATTTGGGGGGGCACTGAGACTCTGTTTGCCACACACGTGTTGAACAACCCTGAAGCGACGTCCTCGTGTCTCCTGCACCTCCGCTTCTGTCCTCAGAGCTCCTGGGCTTCAAGTCTCCCACGTAAGCGACTCAGACCACAGGGGCCCACCGCGTCTGATCCCACACTGCGCGGCATTCTTCCCTGTTCTTTTCTTTCACTTTGAAAACATGTAGTTCAGATATCTCCCAAGCAGTTATGCATGTATTCTACTTTTTAATTGGCTCCCCTCAGAGTCTGTAAATAACATAACCTATTGAGGGCTCTACATTATTAGGACATTTTTGTTTGTTTTGTATCTTGAAATTTATATTTAAAAAGGTAAAGTTGTTACTATGGTTATGGATTTATAATGTTGAAGTGTTTGTGGTCTTAAAATGTGCCTTTTTTTTTTTTTTTTTCTTCTTTTTTTACTCATTTTTCACCAGCTGTTTGAAGGTACCTGAGACAAGATCTTGGTTCTACAGACATTTAATTTGATTTGATTTTTAACCGGAGCTGCGAGGCACAAGATAATTTAATGCCCTGCCGTGGGGCCCTTTCTTTATATTCTGCTGAAAGCTCCCACTACACTCCAGTCTGGCCACCCTGCTGCCTACAAGTCTGACCAAGCTCCTTGGCTCCTGAGCTCAGAAAGCAGTGAGCAGCCAGGCCTTGCAGCCCTGTGCCAATAGCCATCGGGAGACGCCGGCTCTTTCTTCTACCTGTGTTCTAGTTCTGTTGTTAACATTCTAAGAACTGACAGCCTTGTTTTCCTGATTTCCCTTTTGTTTTGGGGAGATACAGAGAGACTTTTAGTGTGCAGGCTAACCTTGCCCGGGCACGTTCCTTACCTCACCTAATGTGGACTCTTGTTCGGTTTAGAGGCTTTGCCTTTGTTAAAATCAAAACAAGGCTTTATAAATTATTAAAGGAAGACACAAAATCCTGTATTTTTTCAATCCTCCAAACATGTTCTTTGTAAAAATGTCGCGAATATTAACAGTATCACATAGCACATTCCCCTAGCCGAGCCAATTGCTTTCCTGCGATTTGCAATGGATTTGTGCTAATGTGGCTCTGCTTGGAGTGGGCTCCGCTTTAAATCAATCCAGACCATAATTAAGCCAAGTGGAAGCGTAACCTGAGCTCATTCTTCCTCTGCAAAGCATTGTTACCTGGGGACTCCCAGAAGAGCTCTTTGTCCTGTTTTGGGGACCTGACCACTTCTAAGAGGGCACCCCTCACCCCACACTGTGTTCATGTGCACTGCAGTATGTCATCCTTAAAAGTCATCTCCAGAGACCCCCTTATAAAGGATCATGGTACAAGCAGAAGAAAGAAATGAAAATTTTCATAAGTACAGAGTTGACTTCAGCGTCCTCTACATGCGATGAACACTGAGCCCGGGGCAGCCACAGGCTGCAGGAGATGCTGCTTTCTATAGAATTTCAATCTATCATGAGGTGAAGATTTCAATTATAAAAAACAAGTCAGAGGGACAGCAGATTCTGAGGCTTACAGGGAGTCCGATACATTTCCTGTGACATCTTGGGTAATTCATTGACCACCAGTGTTTCTTTGTTATATCCACAGACAACATATTCCCAAGAAAAGAAAAAGCTGCCTAACAATGAATACAGGCACAGAGTCTTGGAAAGATAGTGAGGGTCATTCTCTGCAAGAGGCAAGGTCACACAAGAAAGCACTTTCTGCATTGTGGGGAGCATGTGTGCCTGGATGGCGGATTACTGTGGCTTGCCATTTGGCCTGTGGTGGGTCCTCTTTAGGGTTCTGTGAGCACCAGCTTCAGCGGGGGACCAGGCCCTTCAACAGCCACACTCACTCTTGGCCACACTCACCATGGAGGGGTGGGTGTTTCCAGCAATTGTGTACACCCTCGCCTCCTTGGGACACCTCCTGCTATACTTAGGAGGGAGACATCACAAGCCACACAGATGCAACTGCTCACCGCCTCCCGAAGACACAGCCTCTTCAGTTCCTCCAGCCTCTGACGCAGTGTCTCCTCCAGCGCTTCCTGCCTGGACTTCAAGGCGGCCAGCATGTCCTTCTTGGCTGACTGAGAGCTGTCTGACTCCTGAGAACCTGCCAATGAACAGCAGGGATAAAAAGGGCAGCTGACAGGGGATGCACATCTGGACCACTGGTCCAGATGTTAGCTGGAGCCCACACCGTGGATTGGGGATTTGCCTCAGGGACCTAAATAGGATAGGAAAGAAAGCAGGTGCTCTGCTTCCAAGGGGGAGGAGCAGTGACTTTTAGGCCTGCCTAGAATTTATAGCTGGTCAGAGGGACGGCAGGAAGACTAGCACTCTTGAAAAAGAAGTTTGTCTTTCTCAATTACCTTAAGATATGTCATAAGTCTGTCTTAATCTCACTAGCAAATGCTACTACATTTCACACAGTGAAAAAGGGAAGTTCCAAGTTCTTTTGTCCATTTCAAAGTGCTGATTTTAACTTGCTTTTAATTCATTTCCTGAGTGTTTGCTTTGTGTAACACAACGCCTATTTATCATAAAATTTTTGAAAGGGTAGGCAGGTATAAAAATAGTCCATACACTAGCAACCAGAAATAACTACTATTAGATATTTTCTTTTACCCTTTCTTTTTGTGCACATGTGTATTATAAGTACAGTTCTTCATGTTTTTGTTAACTTAATGCTATACCATTCTGAATAGACTCCATCCTAATAGAAGCATATATATTGCTATTGCTTTCCTGGACAGAATACCTGTATGATGATTCCGATAGCAGGCTGCTAGATCTGGGACCTTTGTAGAAGGGAAACTTCAAACCAAACAAAAGGAAAATAGAAGTGAAATGCCAATGGGAGGAGGGAGGTTAGACCAAAAGAATAATTTCTTGGCTGCAGTGCTTAGGTCCTGAAATAGGTTTCTTGCTGTGAAGCTTTTGGACCTCTTTCACGTTGCTTGGTTAGGGAAGGTACACTGCCTTCTAGGAAAGGGATGAGTTGATTACTGCTTTACCCTCTTGCCTGTGGTGTGAGAACTGTTACGCATAAGCAGGTATTTTTGTACATTCAAGGGGCTCAGGCCATGCTGCTGACAATAGTGGCAAATTACTTTAAAAGCCAAGTAAAATCAATCTAATTAAAGATAGGCAGGATCCCTTCTGTGAAAATTATAATACTCTGCAGGGAAAAATTAAAGACCTAAATCAACACACTGGGGTCCTGGATCAAGCAGTTGGTATTTTAAAGATATCAATTTGCCATGAATTAAACAAAATAGTCAAAGCAGTCCCAAGAAAAGTCCCAGAAGAATTTTCAGGGGGTGGGGCGGGGAGAGTAGGAATCGTATTTCCATATGAAACAACTAAATTTTTAGACAGTTCAGTGACCGTACGGCAGATGTGAGAATAATCCAACTGGGATTCCCAGAGTCAGTGATTTGGTTCAGTTTCTTCCATGGTGACAGAAACATCTGAATAAGAACCACAGAAGGCTAGGAAGAACTCCTATACCTTGAAACAAATAGCACTGCTATATTCAAATTTCCCCCACCCCCAAATGCATCATCCTACCCTTTTATTTAAAATCTCTGGGCAGGAAACTCATGTCCCTTCCATCACCATGCATCTAGATTCTTCTAACCCTAATCATGAAGATCTCTTAGTATATAAGCACAGTTGGACTCTGCCTTGGCTTTGTGCTTTTCTTTCCACAGTCCATTTGAGCTTGAAATTGAGAACATCTATCACTGTAGGAACGACTATCTTTACACCTCCCCAGTAACAAATAAATATGAGCTTGAACACACAAGCAAATAAATGTCATCTGTCATACACTTGGATGCTGTAATTAAATTGTATCTCATCCTGGAAAAAAAAAAAAATCTAGCGCTTTTCACTTGTTCACCCACTGACACGGCCCTCTGCGCTCCGAATCCCGTCTGCGGCTCTCCTTGCTGCAGTGCGATATGCTTCAGCTCTAGGTTTCCAAATTCAACAGCAAAAGCTTGATCCTCCCTGAGACTCCATTACCTCATTTGAGCCTCTCAGGTACTAAATCTACACAGGGACGTGTTCACATAGCACACCCTGGATATTATTGCAGGCTCCCCTTTTTGAAATGGCTCAGGTTTTCCAGCTGTGTTGGTCAATTACCCTGTGCTTGTCAGCACCAAAATATCCCCAGTCTGTAGCCATCTAATGCAGCAAGGCTAAATCATTATGAATCTTAATCTGGTTCTCTCAGTAACAGTCACCAATCCCGCTTGAAGACATGGGAAAATTTAATGAGGTACTCTTTCTCCCATCAGCTAAAAATTTAATAAGCATGTAAAATAATACTGCAAGGAAGTCAGACTTGAGATTTGAAAAACAGGCCAGAAGAAACTCAGGCCCAAGAAGATTAAAGGATTTCTAGCTCAAGTGAAAAATTCAGTTTTCCCTTTCACCCCTGCCTAACCTCGCAGTAGGAAATGGTGATTTACGAAGTCAAATCTAAGAATTAACTGTGTTCAAGAACAGCAAAAATCACAATGTGAAACTCTGGGAAGAAAGCACAGAATTTTTCGACAACTGGGTCTCCAGTTAAGGGATTAATTAAGATCTCACTTCCAGTTTCAGGGCTCATTAATGCACCTAAATTATTATTTGTAGTAATTAGCCTAAACGCTGAAGCTGCACAGGACGGGCAAGGGTCTCCGTAGGGCTGGTGGCTCCCATATCCCTTTCTGATGCTGACTGGAGCCTAACAGTGGCTGGCTCAGCTGTGCGCATCTTTAGGCTGGAAATCTCTGTGAGATGGATCTGGTCCTGGGACTATGTTCCTGCAAGTGACCTAAGGAGCCTGCCTGGGTGAGGCAGGTCCATGTTCATGGTAACTGATGGGCTGGGTAGAGGGTAAGGTAGGTTTGGGTCTGATGGAATCTAAACTAGTGGCCCTTAGGGGAGTTACCAGTCCTCTTGCTGGCACTCAGATCATGCATGGGGGCACGTGGCTGCGACTGTGGGAGGTAAACGCTCAGTCCAGGGCAGTTAGTACACATGCACACAGAGAGAAAGGCCAGAGAGAGAGAGAGAGAGAGAGACAGACAGAGACAGAGACAGAGAGACAGAGACAGAGAGAGGAGAGAGGGAGAGAGGAGGAGGGAGAGAGGAGGAGGAGAGAGGGAGGGGAAGAGGAGGAGAGAGAAGTGGGATAGAGAGAGGAAGAGAGGAAGAGAGAGAGAGACAGGAGGAGAGGAGGAGAGAGGAGAGAGAGAGCCTAGTAGAATTTGAAAGAGAGAAATCAAGGAAGTGTCCTCCTCTGAGTTGTTCAAGGGGGAGCAGGTGAAAGAAAAGAATTTCACTGTGCAGTTTGGAGTATAGCGTGGGCTCCAAGGTCATCTGTAGACAGGAGCAATAGAGGCATGCTCAGTATTTTCAAATTCTGTGTCTTGATCCCCTGGATTTGCAGCTATGTGTCTGGGGCTGCCACAGGCAGAGGTGGGCACAGGGTCTAGGAAACTGGGAAGGATCTGATGGTCTCCTCTCCCACTCCCCAAGCCAGAGCAGCTCCACACTGACCAGTGTAAGGCCATAGATTGTCAGGTTGGATTTGAAAGAGTCCTCCCCTGCCTTTACCTCTGGAAAAGAAATTCACCATTCTGGAGGGCTGAGTGTCTCAGCTGCTCTGTGTCACAGCTCATGTGAACTGAGGCTGGAGGCTGTTATCTACAACTGGGCGCACATGGCCACCATGAGGAGAGGTGCCCAAGTGCCAGTGACAGTTCTGCAGAGGGAAGCTCATGGGGTGTCTGGAGGAGCCCAAACTGCTGGGTGATGCCAACCAAGCTTCCTTCCCTTCATCACTAACCCTCAGTTTACCCTGAGAGAGAGGTGGAGGCAAGAAGGGAAGGAAAAGTCAAAGGATAAAAGTTGACTCCAAACTGGCCACCTCTTCCCCCTCTGGAAGACTCTGAGCCTGAGCAAAGCCCTGGGGCTCAGGTGGGTGGGGAGCTCCCAAACCAAGGGCAAGGAACGTGCGGACTCTGCTGGAGACACAGAAGGGATTTAAATCGGCATCTGGCTTGAGGGGTGGAGCCAGCAGTCTTCACTCCTGATGTATTCATTGCCCGCTGTTTGAACATACAAGGTCTCTTCCACATTCTAAGTTAAACAGAAATTAAAGCAGGTGCAAACCTGCTATGTCTGGGAGAGGCTGATTGATAGGACATCCGGGTTTTGTGCTACTGAGCAGTGGAAGGATTACGCACCTCTGTGAGCTGTCGTATTCTTATCTACAAAGTCCCCAATGAATACCTGCAAAGATCTCTTTACACTTGAAGAATTTGTACCTTAATAAAAACTCAGTCAGGTAGTTTCTGCTTACTGGTAGCAGGAATCTCTGCAGCCACGCGCGCAGCACACCCGGCCCTCCTCCTTTCTTCCCCATCTGAACCTCTAGGAAAGGCAGCCATCCTGCCAGATCGTTGGTCCTTTCTTTCATTTACTGAGGTAGCCTCCTGCAGTTGGGAGGGCAGGTCTAATTAGCATTCAGTGCCGAAAGGATTTCCCGCTTGCTCTTATCAACTGGCCAAAACAAATATTGGTAGGGTTGAATGCCAAGTGGAGTTTAATGGGAGCTGTCTTTAAGATGAATGAAGTAGGAAGATGGGTTTCCACCTTTACTGTATCTAGAAGACTGAAATTTTAAGATGTATAGGCAGGAAAAAATTTTAAGATGTAGGCCTGTGTTGCTTGGAGGGATGTCCAAGTTGAATGAGCTGGTGGAAGACTCCAAGGAAAAAGCGAGGCGTTCTGACTATTTTTGAAAGATACACAGAATGCATGGCTCTTGGGGATTAAGGTATCAAGTAGTATTCAGCCACATGTAAATGTCTAGGAGTGTGTATGAGTATTTGGAACACACAAGCTGGCCTCCTGGCCTCCTGGAGCACATGTCTGTGGTGCAGTGGCTCCAGGCTCACAGTACTGCTGTTTCAGCTGTGCCAGTGACAGGCTCCAGGACTCAGGCAGGTCGCACAACCTTGCTAAGGTTTCAGCTTCTTCTCCTCTACATGAAGCTGGCATCTCAATTCTAGAGGACTCCATAGTGCAGCAGATGGGGAAGACAGAATGGACAAGCAAGGATGCAGGCACTGCCATGGTCCCGTGCTCGGGAAGCTCTGGAGAAGGGGAGGATAGGCTTTTTACAGAGCTGCTAGGCAGACATTACCTTGGGCCCTGGCAGAAATGCTACCCTGTATTCAGGAGATGTTCACAGGCCCATAGGGAGGCAGCACCAGGACTCCACCTTGGCTCCCCTGGGTCCCCACATGGAAACTCCTGAGGATGGATGGTATGGGCTAAGTCACTGCTGGGTGATACCTACGGAATTGTGTCCCTTGCCCTCCTATCTGCTTCTCCATGAGGCTCTTGCCATGGAACTGCGTGGGTCAAGAGGTAGAATGAAGGAGAGATGCAGCCAAGGCTTTTCAGAGCCATGAAGTAAGGGAGGGTCCCTGGAGACCCTTCCATAAGCATGGCGGTATGGGGACCGGGAGGAGGTGGGTGGGAGCAAAAGGGGCTCCAGCCAGGAGCCAGTGGCTGCAGGAATGGGAGAGGCTGCCCATGCCATGAGACAAGCGGCGGGCTGAGCCTGGATGGCTATTGACCACCTGCCTTTGATGAGGTTGGGCTCCTTCTGACTTACAGGAAAACTCAGTGTCAGATTCACCCTCCAGCAAATCCTTTTCCCCATTAGCACCCAGGAAACATCTGTCTCACTGATTCTAGATCAGGGTTCAAGGAGAACCCAAAGGAATCCACTGAAATAGGTCCCCAATAGTCCAACCAATGGGGAGGTGAAAAAACTGACCATACAAAAGACAATCCTGTCAAGGATGAAGATACATTTTCTTAATCCTAGCACTGAGAAGCTGAAGTAGGAGCACTCTTACAAGTCCAAAGCCAGCCTTGAATACACAGTGAGACTATCTCGAAGAACAAAAATCAACCAGCTAACCAATCAAATGACTGTCTTGCAGGGCACCATGGTACATGTCTGTAATCCCAGCACTGTGGGAAGTTAAAGCAGGAAGCTTACAATTTCAAGGGTTGTTTAGACTCTTAACAAAACCCTATCTCAAAATACAGTGAACCCCTGAGTTATGACCAGCCTCACACAATAACAACTTGGGCTATGACCTTGATTTTAGGTTTTACTTGCAACCAAAGTCTTAAGTTTTGACTCAAATTCTAGCCACTTGTGTAACTGTAAACAAAGACTTCTGATGCCACGAAAGTATATGTAAGTGTATGCAAGTATCAGTCCAGATACATGTGTTTGAGAACTTTCTTTCTTCCTCTCGCTCTCTCTCTCTCTTTCTCTCTCTCTCTCTTTCTATTTTATGGCCAGCTCAGCCTACCCTAGTGGCAGGGCTGGAACAGCATATGGTGCCAGGGATTGAACTGTGGTCCCTGTGCTTGCCTAAATAGGTGCTTTAGACTGCTGAGTTATCTCACTGGCCCTGTGAATATTATTTTGATCATTGCTTTATATAATTGCTAGTATTACTGCTATCAAAATTCCACCCTGACTGGTTGCTGAGGAGAGTGCTATTTAATTTCCACACGTTTATGGGGTTTTTATGGTTTCTTTTGTCACTAATTTTCAGTTTCATTGCACTGTGGACAGACAATATGTGTGGGATAATTTCTGTTTTCTTGCATATGCTTAAGGATAAGCTGTGGACTTATATGTGGCCTATTTTGGAAAATGTCCCATGTGCAGCTGAAAGGAATGTGTATTTAGATGTTATTGCATCGAACACTCTGTATATGTCCACTAAGTCCATTGGTTCAAAGACTGGGACAGAGAAAGATAGAAATCACAACTGAAAGAACAGTGTTAAAGAAAAGAGAAATAGAGCTTGGAACTGTTTTTAGTTCTGAAAAGGCTGAGACCTGGTGAGCCAGAAGCAGGTCCCAGTGGGCCACAGACTCTTCCCCAGGAGAGAAAGGACCCTGGAGAGCCAGATTCCTGATGTTTTAGGGAAGGGACTCTCCTCCCAAACACTGGCCACCTTCCATGTCATCCTCCCTTCCTGAAAGCCAGAAATGTTAGCTTGAATGCTGAGTATAATATACAATCATTTCTGGTAAACGAGGCACATTTTTTTTTTAACCTTTTGGTGAATAAACTAGGCAAATTATTGGTGTTTCTCATAAATTATGCATATTACACAACCCTCTCTTATTATAAAGAGGTTAGTTAAGAAGTGCTTTGGGAGGTTCAGAACATGAGTATTCTCATTACTTCTTTTCGGGAAAATAGTCTTGACTTTCAACCAACTTAAGCTATAGCTGGCTCCTGTGAACACACTGAGTAAAAACTAAAGAGCTGGGGATGTACGTCAGTGTAGGGTCCTTGAGTTCAGTCCCCAGTACCACTACCAAAACCAAAACAAAACAACCACATCACTAGAAAGGAAGACAAAATGTTTTCTTCAAAGCCAGAAAATCATTTTCAGGGAATACTTGGAAATCCTTTGAGGGAACGAGCCAACACAATGGACATTACTATGGCAGCCACCTCTGCTGCCACTGGCTTCAGTGTTCCAGCTGGGATGTCCAGATGTCAGGCCAGTGAGCAGCTGCATACAGAGGGGCCAGATGTGAAGGAATGTAGGGAGAAGGAGCAGCTCCCCTCCAGGCCAGCACGGCAGGGGATGCTTGGGAGCCACCATGGAGGATGTGCTCCAGTCATGCACAGATAGATCCTCTGTGACTCAGCAGTGGATAGAGTGCATCCTGCCACCTGGAGTGGGGTGCTGCGGACCAGGTCACTGGTCCCAGAAAGCAGAAGGGGTACTTTCGTCTTAGCAGCAGGGGGAAATTTAAAACAGACATTACCTCCCAAAAGAAAGAAATCTGATGTCCTCAAGGCAAGAGCAGGAAATGATAATCTGCTTCCACAGACCTCTAAGGGAAAAAGTGGAACAAGAATAACAATAATAGAAAATGAAGACGGCGAATTCCCCGCAGATCTGTAAAAGCTGGAAGGAAAAGTTTTGGTAGATACCCAGGAATGAACGTGGGAGGAGGTCTGAATGCTCCTTTAGGATAAAGAGATATTTATTTCCCTGACAAATCCTCAAAGATGAATTCCTTACATCAAAGAAGTTCCCCTAGGAGACTTGGTGAAACAATGCCATGGTGCAGATGGTAGGCTCATCGCCGTCTCTGGGGACTGTCCCAGTGGCTTTCAGCATGATTCTCAATATGGAAAATGCACGCATGAGAACTTCTCATAGGGGTGAGAAATTTTAGAAATGAAATAAGTTACTTCAGAGGGGACAGAAACTGAAGCTCTTTGAAAAGCAAAGCATTCTGGGTGGCAACTAAGAAACTTGGGGATGTCTTTGCTAGGGACAGGCCCCATCTCAGTGGCTCCTTCACCAAAGAGTGAAAGGTGCAAATGTCACTTAAAGGGGTCAGGGAGAGAACTGAATAGTCAGTTTTAAAAAGAATGAACAGCATCTGGTCAAGTATCTAACTGAAACAATAGTCTACAGCTGACGACTGGGTTCCTGTTCCTTTTTCCTTTTTTGCTGGAGTGCAGATAGGACTCTACACCTCCACACATGCAAGGCAAGTACTCTACCCCTGAGCTACAACCTCAGACTTTGAAAAAGATTTTATTTGGGACAGTTTTGCTAAATTGCCTAGTCTGGCCTTGAATTGGTGATTCTCCTGCCTCATCTTCCTGAATAGCAAGATCACAGGCCTGTGCCAGATGCCAAGCTCCATTCCTTAATCTGAAAACTGAGGGAGCGGATTTTTCTGGCTCTAGGGTTGTCATTCTATTACAACTTGAAGGTCTAGAGAGTCACTAGGGGCCTCAGCGATCTCTAACAGGCTCACCTAAGTGAGAGCAGTCCTCCGAAAGGTCAGAGGATTCCTCTTGTAGTGTTTAAGTACAGTCACATCTATAGAAAGTCATCCCCTTAAAGTACACATTGTCTCTCTGTCCTAGTTCTCTTTAGTAGGCAAATATCCCTTCACTAGTAACACCCGAGAATATAAATATAGTCGCGTAACTAACTGTAAGTTTTTTTTTTCCCCCCCGTTTGTTTATTTTTCCTAAAATAGGAGCAGAAGGAGCAATCGTTCTGTCTCCCTCTCAATTGCCATACAGGCAAATCCTGCTCAAACAAGTCCGGAAACATCTACCAACAGACAGAGCTCCTGTGGCCCTTGCTGGTACATTGTCTTGCATAAACAAACTCTGGGCACTGACTCCTTCTGCAGTGCTTGGTGGGCTGCCCAACAGCGAAGTGGAGATTATGATTAAATTTAAGGTCCCTGGAATCCTGCTCCTCATTAGACCTGAAAGGAGAGGCAACAGCCAATGACCACAGAGAACTTTAAAAGGCCAGAGTGAGTCAGGAAGGAGATAGAGCAGGGGCAAAGCAAGAGATGGATGAGGACAATAACAGAATAAAACAAAGACACTATGTGATTTATACCAGGGTAAGGCGGTACATTCAGAGTTGGCTACAACTGGGACCCAGAGCTGGCGGGCGCCAATCAGATCATCTCCCTGTATGGAGAGATGTCAGACAGCTGGCACCCGCATTGTTATATTAGTTATTAATAAACCTTCCCACAATGGGAGGAAGTGCTGGCAGGCAGAGCAGGAGAATGTGCGAGCGGTTGAGTAATCGGTGCGGATGGGTCCCGGGCGAGGCTGGGGCATGATGAGCACAACGTGTTTTTCCCAGAACGGAAAGTGACTGCAGATTTTGTTGTGTTTTTATTGTTTTTAAACCAAAGATCCATTGCCACATTCCTCACCATCCTGCTGATCACACTGAAGATGACTCAACTGCCCCTCACAGACCACAGAATCAAACCCTATTCGTGCACACAACATGTTGCTTTGTTTTGCCCCTGTATTTCCATCCACCGTGTTGCCTTCTTTAGTGCCCCTATATTTCCATCTGAGACGCTTGCAGCCATCTAACCCTTCCGTGTAGGACAGCCCCATGACATGTTTTGTTTGGGTGGGGAACGTAACAAGTTATCCAGCCCTGCAGAGCACTGGTACTTGGCGAGGGTGGGGGAGAGGTGTGTGGGGGTGGTCCCCACACATTTTCTCTAGATAGCTCCCTCCTGAAGGTCTCGCCCAGCCCTTGCCCTGGCACAGAAGCGTCGTGGTTCTGTGATGCGGATCCCTGAAAGGAGGTTGGAGTAGACCATAGACTCCTTGCTTTCAGACAATCTAAAGGCCAGGCTGGTCAATTACAGAGACAAGTGCAGCGGAGGGCAGTTTGAGTTTTGTTATTTCCTCTCCCACCCCACCCTTCCAATCTCTTCTGGGGTTTCAAGGCAATAAGAAAGGGAAGGAGAGGAATAAACACTTCAAAAATCTCACAAAATAGATTTTAAGGTCCTTTTAAAAAGCAACTCTGGAAGTATCTTAACCAAATGGCGTGAAGTCATGCTTATGCTTGAGCTTTTTAAAATTTGTTAGTAGGAACCATATCACAAAAACGATGGGCAGGGGAGCCTCTAACGCAGAGGTATATCTGGGCTTCTACAGAACCTAGCAGGTAAAATACCCCGCTTCTTACTTCTCCATTGGCCCATTAGATTTGACCAGGCCCTGTACCGACGACTGGTCCCAACACAGCCTGCAGCTCTGACCGGGATGGGCACAGCCTTGGAGTCTCTATCAATACAGCCCAGGCACTGACTTAATATATTTTATTAATTTTCTTTTTGTAATGCCAGTACCTGCCTTAGGATATTACAAAGTGTGGACATCTGACTTCTTCTTCTTTTTTTTTTTTTTTTTTTTTTTTAATGTATTCAGTACAAGGTCTTACCACCCAGCTCAGACTCATAGTGATCCCCTGGTTCTCAGCCTCCCTAGCACTGGGATTACAGTCATATGCCACCACACCCCATCGCTGTGGCCAGCTCAGTGCATCCTAGGGTAGTGGTGCTGGGGATAGAACCCCAGCCCCTACACATGCCTAACCATCAGTAGATAGTAGACATCAGTGATATATATATATATATATATATTTTTTTTTTTTTTTTCATTTCTGTAGCATCTGAAGTCTCAGGGTGGGCTGAGCCAGCCAGAGTCCAGGCATAGTGGTGCACACCTGTAATCCCAGCACGGAGGAGGCTGAAGGTGGGAGGTTCACCACGAGCCCAAGCTGCACAGTGAGACACTGCGAAGACCAGATATATTAAAAAAAGTCAAGAAAAAGTGTCTTCAGAGTTACTAATAGCACAGAAATAACTCATCTCTGTTTTGCACTAATGAAGAATATGCACACTTTGTAGAAAGGGAGTCTGACATTTTCAATGCCATGGGCAGTACCTAGAATAGCTTAAGACCTAGAAAAAAATGTTTTGAATTTATTTATTTATTTTTTATTTTTTTATTTTTTTAAGGTGTGGGGATAGAAGCCTCGGGCCTTGCACATGCTTGGCAAACCTTTCACCATTGTGTTGTTGCCCCTGCCTTAATTGTTTACTTTGGGACAGGGTCTTATTAATTTCCCAGACTTGAAACTGTGGTCCTTCTGCTTAAATCTCCCATGTAGTGGGAGTTATAGGCAGGTACAGACATGTCTGGCTACAAACATAAGAACAATGACAAACGAAGACAATGTTCATACCACAGAGATGTTACAGGTTGTTATATGGGTTGGTGATGGGTATGGAGAAGGGTGAATGAAAGACAAGGAGACAGACAACTGCCATAGGAATCTAATTCAACAGGTGAGTTACCTTGGACAGTCTAACACCAGTACGACTGGTGTAAGGAGGGCTCTCAGAAAGATACCACATTGCTGAGCATGGTGGCGCATGCCTGTAATCCCAGCACTTGGGAGGCTGAGACAGGAGGATTAGTGTGAGTTTGAGACCAGCCTGGGCTACAAAAGTGAGCTCAAGGCCAGCTGAACTGCATAGTGAGACCCTGTCTCAAAAAGAAAGAAAAAAGAAAAAAAAGAAAGATAGCACATACTCTGGGAATGTGAAGGGTTCTGTTGATTGACTAATTGAACTCAGGATCTTTGCACTGAGCTAAATTCCTAGCAGTTTTACTAGATTTTAGAAACAGCTCTTACTCAGTTGCCCAGGCTGGACTTGAACTTGGGATCTTCCTGCCTCAACCTCCCAGAGTGCTGGGGTGTAGCACACGTAGCACTTGTTATCAGTGTTTTTTAAAAGTCAGTTCATAACTGTGTCTAGAACACCTAGCAGGGTTCAGGAAAAGGATTTTCAAGTGGTCATGAGGGAAGTTCTCCCTACTTTACGGAACTTTTATTAGACACCGCTGAATAAGAATGGGAAGGAGAGAAAGAAGTTATCAATCAGATACTGAGTTGTCTGTGTCACATTTTTTGAAATGGAATTTGATTGCAGGGTCAGGCACATGTAATAAAAAGTGTTCAAAATCAGTGTGGTCCTGTAACAGCATGGTGGTATCCTACCTGAGCGCATGGCAAGGGGAAAAGAGGGACAGAAAGCAAGAGGGCAACACTAGCCAGCTGCCTCAAATCCTCAGGCTGGTAGCTAGGTTTCCCCTTATGGGAGATGTAGAATGAATCCTCTCTAGGGGGCTCCCCAGGGGTCTCCAGGGCCAGGGGGCTTCAGTCAGAGGTCTCCCCAGGCCCAGGCTTCCTCCTTCAGGGCCTGGAAAGACTGAAGGGCACAGGCAGGAGCCCAGAAGGAGGGAGGACGGATCTCTAAGAAATTCCCTCTGCGCCTGGATGAAGGCTTCCTGCTTGGGCCCCGCCCTCTATTGTCCCCACTGTTCAGTCACAGAGCGTGGGCGTGGGGCATCCCCAGGAGCCTCAATCTTGGCACTCAAAGATGTTTTCCAGGCTTGAACCTGCAGGGCTTCGGAAGAGATTGCCCTGCTCCCTGCTCTAGTCCTGCAGCCTTGCTCTCACCCCATGTTTCTTCTTGCCTAGCTGAGCAGGAGCAGGTTAGAGGGGGGTGGAAGGACATCAACAGTTGGAGACAATTCTGCAGTGGCCTAAGCTGCTTCTCCCAACTCCTAACCACCCTTTAGCACCACTGCTGAATTACTGAGCACTTAAAAATAGCTTCGCTATCACAGGAGAAAGAGGCTTGTGAGGTATGATCAAAATGCATAGTGAATGTTGCAAGAAATATTTATTACTGTAAAAGACTCATGGCAGTCTTCTACTTCTTCAAATCTTACCCCTTGATTGAAAACACACTTATGCCCTCATTCCTGCCACTCTCTGAAGAACCTCTGGAAGTCCTCCCTCATGAGTGGCTTTACGAGGTGTGACCAAAAATACAGTGGATGCTGCTGCTGGGTGCCATGCCATAGAAAAGCCACGATGGTGTGTCCTCATCTGCCTTAGCTACTGCATCTGGCACTGTGACTCCTGGCTTTTCCCTAAGGTTAACCATGAGAGGTAAGGGTTTGGAATTGATTCAGGACATTGAAGAAGCCAACTAAAGACACCCCTCTAAGAGCACTTCCAGAACTGCTCCAGAAAGCATCAAAAATGGTGGGCTAAGTGTGTTCAAAGGGAGGGACATGAATGGCAATGTCTTTTACTGTAATACATTTTTCAAGTTTAAACATCTACCATATTTTTTTTAACTACACTGTGTATATACTAGGTTTAGGGGTGGGTTTGGCAGGATGGTTTTTCCCTTGACTTATTCCTGGTAGCATCTACCTGATGGCAGTGATAGACTGGTTGCCTACTCATCTTAAAGAGGCCTAGGTTTTGGGCCTAATGACATGAGTTTCATTTTTTTTTGGGGGGGGGGGGGATGAGGCTTCTGTATACCACCTCATTAACTTGGATAAGTGACACTTTGGGGTCTCTCGAGGCAGCCTCATGGAGCAGGACACAGGCTTGACTAGGGATGCCTAGGTTCCATGACTTTAAGCTTTTATGTCCTCGTCAGCAAGAAGAGTGGGCCTCAAGCTCAGTGCCTCAATGAGCAGGCACCACCTGAGAACTTTGTTGAAGATGTGAACTCATCTCTGGCCTACTCTGACCTATAGAATCTCGGGGAGCAGAACAGCCCATGTTCTGTGTGTCTGTATACTCTCCAAGCAGTTCAGGTGCTTGGAGAACACCTAAGAACCCCTGAACTGGAAGAACCCCAGTTCAGAGCTGGATTCCTTGGGATTGGATGAGGCTGGTGAGCTGACCCATGCAAACTTGAATCTGAGCCTCTGGGTTTTAACAAGGTTGAGGAAAGACTACTGTATGTGTCTGAAAGACAAACAAGGTCTTGGCTTGGGCCGTGCCCTTTGGCATTCACAGGGAGTCTGGGAGTGGCTGTAACTCCAGGCAGGGATTTAACTTTGAATGGCTTTCTCTTTGATGTGAGTAACAACATTCTGTGCAGTCTTCCTTCCAAATCTCCAAGTCTCAGAAAATGATCACTTGGCCCCACATTTTTTCTTTTTTTTTTAATGGGGCCCAAAGCGCAAATGATTTTCATGGTTCCATTTAAGACAAACACTACACAACACATGACTGTGTGGACACACCCCCAGGGCCTTGGGAGGACCTCAGCCTCCACTGGGCAGCTGCCGGAATGCACCTCCCTCGACCTCACTCCGGGAAGCACCTATATCCTCTCTCTGACTTTTGATTTAAACATTTTCCTGGCAGTGACCGAGGACAACAACCCAGAAACCAAGGAGACAATGTCTCGCTCCCCCTCCTTTGCTCTCTTTTTTCCTTTTTTAAAAATGTGTTGTTGTTGCCTGCACACACTGTATATAATTATAGAGATGACCCAGAAGACAGGCAGGGTGAAGACTTCTTACTCTGTTTTCCTGGCTCAGGCAGAGGATGCTCATCCCTCCCCACCCCACCCCACCCCCATCAGTCAAGCTTTAACCTTGTGGCCTAGAGAGTGACCTTCTCTAACATTCCAACCACCACCTCCTTCCCTCCTTCCTCCAATATGCGCCTCTGATTCAGCAAAGGGCATCCCTGCTCTTGAAGCTGTAGGGATCTCAGAGCTCTGTGGAGAACAGAAACCTCAGACAGAGCACTCTCAGTTCCTTCCAACACTGAATGACAAAAGGATCTTCTTGAGGTGCACAGAAAAAACAAACAAACAAACAAACAAAAAAACAGACTGCGTCTGTCTCTCGACTCTCAGTGGTAACCGGCCCTTGTCCCTGGGCCACCCCCTCTGACAGCACACAGCTCCTTTTCCACCTGAGAAACCACAGCCTATAGCTCTTTGGGTCCCGAGAAGAGCAGCAGGAGGAGCACCATCCACTGTGTGCCAGCCCCTCCTCCTGTAATCCTGCCTCAAGGACATACAAGCCAACTGGAGTTTCTGCCCTGGGAGCTGACATTCTGGGCCATTATGACAATCAGTTGCAAAGGGCTTGGGGTATCTGGTGAGAGGTACGTATGACCAGAGTCTGTCCCATTCTGTGCAGCTGCCCTGCACTCTCCCTCAGCCGTTTGGTACCTCTGAACAATTTTTTGAGCTTCTCATGAGGCCTGAAAGTTGGTCTGGAGCAGAACTAGCTGGTGAGCACACCAAGGAGACTCCTGAGCCATGGCTGTCCCCCATGCTGGTGTCTGCCAGGGGTCAGTGAGCACCCCCTTGTGCTCGTAGCCAGCCCTACCTGAGGACAGCAGGCTGCCGCTGCTGCCGCTAATGATCTTGCCCTTGCTCCCCATGTTGGCCAGCTTTGAGGTCTTCAGGGTCCCTGTCTCCGTCAGGTCAATGGCAATCTCGCTCAGGCTTCGCGCTGCATGAATCTTGGACTGGAAGGAAAAGGCAGGCTGGTTGTGGAAGGCACAGTCACCTCAGAGGGGGAACAGAAACCCCCGCCCACTCCAAGTCCTCCAAATCAGCAAACTAGCTCCTCCCCAAGTGGGCAGCGGTGTCCTTCAACCCAAATGCTAGTCATCAAAACTCCTGGAAGGAACAGAGGTGGCTAAAGAGCTATGCAGACCCTAAAAGATTCTAGCAGTAGGGGGATGGGGGCCTGGATTTGGGGGAAATTAGTCAACCTCACTGAGCCCCCTTTTCCTAATTGTAAACCGGGGGAGATGCTCCCTGCCAAGCACGAGCACAGCAGGGTAAAGGAGCATGGAGCGCGTGGGGCACTCTCTCCTGTCCTCTCTCTTTTCTTGTCTTCTGACACACAGCCATCAGTTAAGAGGCGTGGCTATAATTATTGTGTTAAAATACAGAAAAAAATAATTTCCAACTTTCTGAATGAACAACATAACTATGTAATTAAAATATACAAACAAACCTCATGAAATTCCAATAGATTTGATAATGACTAGAGCCTCATCAGTTGTTTGCCATGTGACCACACAACAACACATTTAGATGAAGTGTCACCAGCCTAGACCTGCAACCATAGCATATGCGATACCAGCTTACTAGGCTATGGTTTCTATCTGGCTGTCCCCTTTAAGCCTCCTGTGATTGCAGGTGGGGCCCTTGGAAGGCAGCTGGATTAGGAGGCGCTATAGCTGGCTTGCCTTGGAAAGGCGGGGCCTGGTAGGAAGGGTGAGTCTCTGTGAGCCTGCCCGGGAAGGTGGCATCTTCTTCCGGGTCATCCCTTATCTCTCCTTCTCAGATGCCATGACAGGAGCAGCCACCCTTCACCCAGCCCTCCCAGCGTTCCTTTCTGCTTTAGAACCAGCCAACTACAGGCTCAAAACTGGTCTAGCATTGAGTCCTAGCAAAAGTGACTAAGACTTTTGAGGCACTTCATGTGCACTGTGCTTCTATTTAGATGTCTAAATGTGTTTCCCAGAGTCATCATGTTGTAGCTCAAACTCCACTTAGTCCACATATTAGTTGGCCACACTGGGCTGACAGGCACACTGGTAAGAATAATCAGGAAAGGGCTTTACATGCACAATTACATTTCTAAAAGACGCCCCCTGCCAAACACGAGTGCCTGTGACAACGCTATCTGCTTTGGTTACCAATTTTCAAAGTGGCGCATGCAGATCCTACACATGTTGCTGTTTGGCATTTTGCTTTTGCTTATTATTCTGTGCAATCAAGTTTTGCTCCACTATGAACATCATGGGAATGTACATGATGGTGTAACCTGCAGGCTTGCTTGTCTGCCTCCTGTCTGTGGCAAGGGGCTGGAGCACAACTGAAAGGAACCGGGTGAGCTTCAAGGCACAGGTTTCCAGCTGCTCAGAGCCTTGCTGAGCCCTGGCCTGCAAGTGGCCAGAGAATAGGTACCAGGCAGGTCCCCAAGGCTGCACATGAGGTGGGGGGTGTGCACCACGGCCTCCTCACTCTGACCTGCTGTCTTCTCCTCGCCTGGTGCCAGCCCAGAACCTTGTCTGTCCAGCACCAGCTGTCTGGGCCCCTGAGGCCTTGCCCTTCCTCTGGCCTCAATGTTGTTGACCACACTGGTGAATGATAACAACTTCTGGTCTCTGCGCGCTTTCCTGTTAACAAGATGAACTTCTCTGGGCTACAGGATGTACCTAGGCTCTTCACTTGTTCTGCTGTCTTGATCCAAATTGTCTTCCTTCTCTGCCCTATGGTGCCTCTCTGATTTGTATGTCCCTTTTTCCTGAGCACTGAGAGCTCAACTGATTCCTCCCATCTGGGTCCCTTGTGCACAGAGCAGCCCTTGCAGAGCTCTGGCTTGCCCCAGAGGCAGGAGAAGCCTTCTGTCTCATTCTGACCAGCGTATCAGCAGCACCCATCCACTGGACTTATCATCTAAGCACAGTGAGCACAACCCATCACCTCCTACCCTCCAGCCCTGCTCTTTCACAGAGACTTGTGCTTCACAAAAGGAGCCCACACTTCAACAGCTGAGGAATGATAACTCCTCAAGGCCTAGGCCAGCACTGCATAGCCACGGAGGCCCTTGTGCTGGAGTCATAAGGACCCAATCCTGCCTCTTCTAATTGATCACTGGTGACCTCTCTGATCCTCAGACCCCTCTGTTGGTAGCATGGAGACCTGAGAGCCCACATGGCAAAGGCAGGGTTAGGACTAAACCAGATGATGTATGTCCAGGCCATAGCCACATGAGCAGGACATACAGGAGAACCTGCTCAGACTATTGGCTGGACCTGGTGTGTTACGGCTTCTATTAATGACATGCAAAAGCTGTCCCCTAACAAATGCTGCTGCTCCTACTATGCATCAGTATCATAGATTGAAAACAAAAACGTGGGCCAGGCAACAGCCGGTACCCTCTCAGGGAGACTGGAGTCTTAAAAGCCTTAGGACTTTCTGGACTCTCTGGAACTATAACAGGGACCCAACAGATGCAGTGTGGGGAGACAACTACAGGGAGATAAATGCTGTGGGGACCCTCCTGTCCTACTCCAGTTTCTGGGCCAGCCTCCAAGGTTCTCCAGCTTCGGAGGGCTCGCTCGCTCTGCGGGTTCTACCCGATATGCATCAGCCAGCTTTGTTACTGGCGTGCTGTGGGCACCTTTTGATTCTGTATGGGATAAAGAATACCAGACTAATCAGGAAAAGGAGAAAAGAAGAAAAGGCTAAGGGGGAGGAGGAAAGATGTTTCATCAGGGGCCAATCCCAGAAGGCCCCAATCTGAGGAAAAATGTCTCATGTTTCTATCTTTCTTTTCCTTTTTTTAAAAAAATATGTTTGGTATAGGGTCTCACCACGAAGCTTAGGCTTGTAATGATTCTCCATGTTTTCAGCTTCCCCAGCACCAGGATTACAGGCATGTAGCACCATGCCTGGTCTCAGTGGCCAGCTCAGTGAGCCTGGGGGCAGGGCTGGTGTGGTAGGTGCTGCTGGGGATTGAACTCCGGTCCCTGAACTTGCCTAAGCATGTGCTTAGTCTGCTGAGCTATCTTGCTGGCCCTTTATGTTTCTGAAACAGTTTGAGTGTTCAAATATTTCCCCCACCCTGTGTCCATAAGACAAAGCTTGGCTCTGAGCTGCAGAGGTTGCTGAGATTCTTCTGACAACACCTATGACCTCTGAGATCAGCATATTAAGTTACACTTATAACTAGTGCTTGCCCTCCTTGTTTCTTCTACTAAAAGAACCCAGGACGACATCCAGCAGACACTTCTCCCCCATCTGTTGCTGTTGGAGCAAGGGTCCCTTCACCCACGTGTTTGCGGCACTGATACAGAATGGAATGGTGGGGGAAGCACTGGAGACCACTTGGCTCCCCTCCTGCATGACTCAAACACTAGACCACACTTGTCTCTCGGGGGTTGATAAACATCACTTGGGAGGCCTGGGCTATGCTGAAGCACTTTGGAGAAAGGAATGGTTGGCACAGCCCCACACAGTAGAGTGTGAAGCCAAGCCAGGATGCCAACCCACATGGGCTGTCCAGAAATATGTGCAGCATTTCACCCCGGCCTGCTGGCCCTTGCTCACCCCATGCTGCCCGCCTGTGGGTCACAGAGCTGTTCTTTACAGAACAACCTCCAGAAATGAAGGGTGGTATAATGTTACTTCCTACCAGGAATTTCATCATCCTTGATTTAATTCATGGACTTTTTAGAGAATTTCAACTTGATTGAAGCATTAGCCAGGGCGCCATGGATATGTTGGATTCATGCTTATGTTAATGAAAGACAGCACATATTTCCAAAAGCAATTTCACAAACATTGGATTTCTGACCAAGTACTAATTGAGGTCAGGAATTTCCTTTTCTCTAATTGGGAAGGCAAAGCATGTGTGCAGAAAGGCCTACCCCAGATCATGGTGCTGGGAAACACAGCCCTCAAGCTTCCTGGTCAGAGAATTTAGTCCTCACCCATTTCTGTGAGACAAAAGCTTGGCTCCCAACAGAAGCTCAGTCATATCTGTGAACCTGCAAAACTTCTTGGGGAAAGTTCTCCCTGGAGTGTGGGCATTTTCTTTTTTCCTGTTACTGAGAGGAACAGCAGAGATGTTCTTAGAGCTGCGGCATTTGGATTTGGCTCTTGGAAGATGCTTCTCCTTAACAGGTGACTTGGGATCACTTCTCTGAAGTTCACTGTAGTATTGGGGGCTGGGATAGAAGTTAGCAGAGCGAGGTTCTCTGAGGGCACAGTTGGGCCATCTTTGAATAGTTCAGCTGAGAACTTGAGACAAGGTCACTTGAGATAGCTGGATAACTTGACGCAGGAAACCAGCATGGTCCAGGGGACTTCAAGTGGCCTGTGGGAAACCATCCTTCTGGGAAGTGTGCTATTTTGGTTTCCCTCACTAGACTGTGGTGTCGGTATATGGGAGTTCTGCCCTGAGGAGGAACTGGCATCAGAGCTCAGGAGAACTGCCCAGCACCCTATCCCTTACCACTGCTCACCACCCAGCAGAGAGGATGAAATCTGTTTTGAGCTGCTGACCTCCAACTCTTGCCACTGGAGAGCAGAGCGCTGGCACTGCCCCTGTCTCAGCCTGCAGCATGAGTCAAATCCCTCTGGCCCAGTTTCTTTTGATGTAATTGAGCTGCAGACTCTGGTGCCAAGGCCCATCATCACCAGGACAGCCAAGGAACACTCTCACGATTCCCAAGCATGAAAATACTACCCTCTTGCACTCGGTCACACCAGGAAGTGACAAGAAAGGGGTCAGCAAGAGGATCGAGGCGAGGAAGCCAACACTTTGCCAGAGTAGGGCATGGTGCCACAGGGGAGGGGCCCAGGTTAAAAGCTGGAATTGGACCCAAGGGGTGGCTTCAAGTTTTCCTGGCTTTTCTTACTGTCTTTCTCTTAGCTCCCACTTGTCCCCAACTGCCTCCTCAAGGGAATGAGAAACCACACACAAAAGGGAAAAGAGGCAAAATAAAAGAGCTCCCGAGGACCCAGGGAGAGCCAGCGAGGTCCAGTGAAGTCCTGGTTCCTCCTCCCTGGAACTCACACAGCCAGTGGGAGAGAACCCCTCATGGTGCTGGCACCCACTGGCCCAGGCCCCAAGGCACATCCTGTTCTGCCCTGTAGCTACCCAGGCCAGCAGGGTGCTGGGGCCACCTTGGTAGAACCCTGCACCTGAGCATAATGAATGGGAGTGGCCTGGGGGTGCGGAGGGGAGGGAGGCAGAGGGAGCAGGGTGTCGACATAAGTGTGTGAACCAACACCACGTCATTTTCCCACCCACCAGAAGGTAGCGCAGAAGCCTCCCTGGACAGGGCTGTTTACAGGCTCCAGGTCTACCTCAGGGAAACAGGGCTGCTGCTCTCAGTTGAGTTTTCACTTTTCCAGTTTTGCATTTTTAAAAATGAAGTTGGCAGTTAGAAAAGCCTGGAGGGGTTCCTACAGCAATTACCCTGAACAGTTAGGTGGTGTCTACTACTGCAGCAGAGTTGTTATTATTATTTTTTTCTTAAAAGAAAATAAGATGCCACTATTTCAATGCCCCAGAAAGTGTGCTGCTTGCCGCCAGCAGTCTCCTGGGGCCCCTAAACACAGCCAGCACCCTCTGGAGGGTGCTATGTGGCTGTGGTGGCAGCTGGAGCCCCTGACCAGTTGTAGGAACAAGTGCCCAAGAACCCCTGGCCTGTTCCTCCCACTCTAGCTAGAAGAAGCAAGTCTGCACCTGTGTGAGTCGCGGGCCAAGGACACGGCGCCTCCCCAGCGCTCCATTCCCAACCCTAAACTCCTGCCCCGAGGCCAGCTCCCAGCCGGGAAAGGTCTGCTTGCTTACCTTGCTCTGCTTTCTGTCCAAATAGAACTGATGTTGGCTAATAGCCATAGCCCAGATGGACTTGATTAATGCTGGACACGCGTACCACGTGTGCACCGCAATGCCACTGTGCCCGAATGTCCTTCTTGTCACCGAGGCCCTGGGAAAGCAAGAACAGCAAGCTCCAATCTCATTCTTGATGGAAAAAACCATTTATCAGACGATAGCGTTTAGCAAGAACCCACTGGGTCCACTGCCTGGCGCGAAGGTGACAGATGAGCTGACGTGCAGATGGAAGTGCGCACACAGGTACCCACGTGAGCACACAGAGAAACTGACTACCCAGGGGTCAGTCAGAACTTGGCTCGGCCCCTGCCTTGTGAGTTGGGTCAGTCTAGGTGATTGGGTGGTCTTCTCCAGCCTTCAGCTCTTAAAACTGAGCCAAGGCAAACCTCGGTGAGCTGAAACACGTCCTGACTGCCTCACTGTAACGCTGCATCCCTTGATAGGTCTGGCTGTCAACTTCAAGTGCATTCAGGCAGCAGAGGGCCTTGGATGGATTGGGAGAGAGCGGCAGAGAGAAGGGAGCCAGCCAGTCTGCCCAATCTGTGTCTAAGCACAGGCATGCCCACCAGGAGAATACATGTCCGCAGGAGGCCGAAGCAGAGCGGAAGAAGGAGAACGCAAAGCCCCAGTCTCAGCAGCATTCGCACCTGAGTGGAGTTTGGGGAGCAACAATCACATGGCTATCTCCTCACTGAGGTGCATTTTATAGAATAGGGAGATCAAATATGAGAACAAATGGATTTTGAGAACGTGTGTTTGCATGTGTGTCTGAGAAACAGAGGACAGAAGTGGGAGGAGGAGAGAGAGGTGGGCAGGGACAGTGCCTCTGACCTGCGTGTCAGAAGGAACACATGTGTTCTCAAGATTAAACTATCTGACGGGGAAGAAATGTGCGTTTTTTAGGACATGTGAATAGCAGCATTTTTTTGCCCCTCAACCAATTTTTCCTTGAAGAAAACGTAAAGCCATGCCTATCATCTTTAAGCAGAATTCAAATTTGGTGGTTAGAAACCTGATCGTTGGCAGGTTTCCTTCCTTTGGTTCAAAATAAAGGAAAAAAAAAAGAAAAGAAACCTGCTGGAGCATGAAAGAGCACAACTGAAAAGGACGCAGCGAGGGAGTGAGGAGAGGTCCTGGCGCAGGTCTCTAGATCTGAGAGGAAACCGAGGTCTGAAGGCTCAGTCTGGCTTCCTCATCAGGTGCTCCTCCTAGGAGTGAATGTGTCCCCCCAGCCCCCAGAAAAGCTGAAGCTGAGCAGAAAGGGAACTTGGATATCCTTTTGCTCTGGCAGACTGGCTGTAGAGGCCAAGGCTTCTGCCTTTCAGGTGAGGCAAGTCACCGAGCGTTAGGTGACTCATTTTGTCTGAGAGGCCAGTGATTGCCATGGGAGCATCCGTATCAGCCACTCCCCAGCTTTTCTCGGGCCCATTATTAGTTTATCCCCTCTGTTCATCTCCCCCTCAGGCCCTTCCCACTCCACGAAGTTTTCTACTTTGCCTGCACCTTAGAAATGGAATAGTGTGGGCGAAACCTATAGAGGAGCAAAAACAAAGGAGGTATGGAGTCAGGTTGTACAGAGGGCAAAGTCCTGTGTCCCCTAGAGGGAGGACAAGAGGGAAGACTTGGGATGACACAGGCCTTACTCCACTGGGAAAGCACCTTCAGTGCCCTGTGCCACCACACAGCCTCTCGCCAAGGTCGCTGTCATTGACTGAGTGCTGCTGGCCCGCCACGCCCTGATAATTAGGCTGTGACTCCCTTCCTGGCCTGGGGAGCAGCTGATACTGGACACCATGCAAAGTACAGTGGCTCAGACAAACATTGTCTGTCCCAAATCAGCAGGCCACAAGTAGTAGGATGGCACATATGACTTACCATGTGTCAGCCAGCCATGAGAAGGTGAATGCTGAGCTGGAAGGCCTAGCAGTGGCTGGCTTTGCCTGTGACCAGTGAACCCAAAGCAAGCCCCTTTCCTTGGGCCACAGGAAGGTGTTTTCCCAGCAGCAGCCAATGTGGGTTTCTACCTGACCTCCCTGAGCTCTCCCGTTGCCTCCCTGCCCATCTCCAGGACAACATGATACCCTCACAACCCCTTTCTGGAGGGGCAATGGTCATGCTCATATTTGGCCTCTACCTCTCTCATCTGGTTGTCTCAGATAAGACACACTCATCTGGTATCTCTGGCTCCCCAAGGGCCCAAGGCACCCTCTGAGTCTCAATTCAGACAGTCCCCCTGCCCATGAAGCCTCTCTTGACCAGGCCAACTCTGGTTTCTGCATTAGTCTGTGCCCTTGAGCACCTGGTACTGTCTACTGCCTCTGGGAAGGCACCTGGCAACCTGGCACACCCTCCCTGTGCACAGGATGGCAGGACAGTGTGTGAGCTCTGGCCTTGGGCTTCCTGGGTTCGGGTCCCATCTGTACCACTTACTAGCCTTGTAATCTAGAGTAGGCCCCCTTCCCTTCTGGGCCTCAGTTTCTGACATGTAGAACAGGAGTGACCCCCTTTTCTGGGTCACAGTGAGGACCTGTGGGAGAATGAGTTTGGAACACTGAGGGCACATGCAAGACTCCTATGGTTCAATTCTTCCTTCTGCTGGTCTCGCCAGCTTTTAAAGAAGTGCTTAAAGGAAGAGGACCCCACCTCAACCTGCCTTCTCTACCCTATCACATCTGCTATGGTGTGGACACAGAAGTTTCTCAACCCGTATGCAAGTGAACCCTTTTGTGTAATAAGCTAAAAGCCCACTTAAAGGTATGCACTATATGTCTATACTTCGAGAAAATGAAGGGAATTTAGTGTTACATCATGATAGGATGATGGATGCAGAGAGAGCACATGCCCCCCCACACATGCCACATGCGTGTTTGAAGGATTTGTCCAAGGTGCCTGAGCTCCCAGTAGACATCAGGCTTGCAGAGTCTGTTTGTTTCCTGTGCTCTGCTCCTTCTGCAATCCAAGTTCTATTTAGTTTTTACTTTGTCAAGCATCCCTTTTGCATCTGAGCCATCGGGCTAGAATACATTTCACTCTTTTTACATAGAAGTCTCTCCTCTCATCTGCCTACCATTCTGGCCCAACAGAGCTCACCTGGAAAAATAACAGCGACTTCTTGGCTGGCTTATTAATTGGCACCCAGCTGTCTTTCTGTGACCTGTGTAGATGGATCCCCAAGTGCTCTATAGAGGCTCTCTGGGCTGTGGCCCTCTTGGCTCAGACCCTGAGCCCCACCTGACAAATGATCCTTCTGTTTAAAGCTACCCTCTGATCCTGACTCAAAGACGCAAAGCCCCAGAGCATCTGGGATGAGCTCTGGATCCAGGAAAGGCTGTTTCTGTGTAGATTACAGGGGGCAGAGGACCTCTGCCCCAGGGTTATCTGGGGCTGCAGGGAGGGAGCCTATATGCTAGCCTGGGCTTCTCACTGGGACAGGAGCTCCTGGGAGGTACTGGTCGCCTCTGCTCAGAAGCTGCCTAGTGCCAACTTCCTCTCAAGCCCAGGGTGGGGTGTCACTGGAGCCTAAGCCCACCAGGGCTCCTCACAGACTCTGGTCTTTCACTGCCTTCTCAGGGATGCTGCCCTGTTGTCAACCTGTCTTCAAGCCTAAGGCAAGAGATTCTCTCTTAGGTGGCAGGCCAGGGTTAGGGAAAGTTGCTGCTTCCCAGGGCAGCTACAACTTAAGGGTGAAGATGGCGCCAGACAAAGAGAGGAGAGGAGGGCAGGGGCTGGGGACCCTCGGTGCTGACCAGTGGCCCTGTTGCTTCATATCGGACTCAGAGCATGGAGTTTTTCACTGCGCTGTCTGGGGTTCCATGTGTGTGGGGAGATCACTTGTATTTCTTTCACAATTCACTCCCAACGCTAGCATCCTAAGACTCCAGCTCCTGGAGTAAGAGGATCAGGAACATCTGCTTTGGTGACAGGTTCTTTTTGGAGTGACTGTCCTGCCTGAGGTTTTCAGGAATTCTGACAAAATAAAGCCTTCACCCTTCACTCTGAGGAAACTTGGTGAAGGGCTTTAGGTCACTCCTCACCTTAACCTGCCATTTGTTACAGAGTGCCACAAACAAAACTTTCCTTCATGGGGCTGGAGAGATAGCTCAGTGGCATAAGTGCCTGCCTGGCAAGCGTAAGGTCCTGAGTTCTATTCCCTGGTACCGAAGGAAAAAAAAAAAAAAAAGGCTTACCTCCAGTGCCCCAGCACACACACACACACACACACACACACACACACACGGCTGGACTCATGGCATACACAAAAGCATATATACACAAAACAAAACTTCACTGTCTGATTTGAATGCTTTCCCACAACTCACCACTCTCTCCCCATTCCAATCTGAGCATGAGCACTGACAGCACAAACACCGGATTATAAATCATACACCAGGCACTCTAGTAAGAAAAGAACTTCTCACACTCACCTGCGGGGGTCATGAACTTCCACGGAAAACTTCTTCTCTCTGAAATACAAGTTTTCCAGCTGTCTCCATTGGAATATCTGGACAGAAAACAGTGCAGTTTAAGCTCATGAGTGGTGGCTTCGCTGGCTGTTGTCCCTTCGTTCCTGTTTAACTTTCGACAGGGGCAGTTTCCTTATCGGAGCAGACTGTACAGATATTTGCGCCTCCTCGCCTTGAGTTGAAACACATAGGCACACACACTCGCACAGGCGCACCCCAGTGCAGCCCCCGGCTCAAAACCAGGCACCGTGGCTGTGAGTTCTCCCGCAGGTTTCCTAATGGAGCAGAACAAGTTCTTCCCGACTTGCTCCCCTTTGGTTTCCCTTTGTTGGCTTCTCCAAGACAGTTCGCAGCTCTGCAGACTTTTCCCTCCAAGGAGGGGGAGGGGAGAGAGTGGGCAGCAAGGAGGGACGGAGGGAGGGAGGGAGGGAGAAGGGGGCGAGCAGGGAGCTCAGAAGGGAGCCGGCTGCGCCCGTGCTTCCTCCCCCTCCAGTGCTGAAGTGGGAAGGCGTTCAAATTCCCAGCCTCCCAGCGGGACTCCACTTCCTGCCTGCTAATGTGCAAGCGCCTCTGCAGCTCCGGAGGGCGGAGGCTGCCAGGACCTCTGTCCGGGCCAGGCAGCTCAGGATCACAATGTGAGCCTGTCAGGACTACTCTGCCGGCCGGCGCACAAAGGAAGGCACTGCAGCCTGGGATCCTCCCAGCAAAGAAAGGACCAGGGATCCCCTGTGCTGAGAATCATACTGTGAGGCGGGGAAACAGTCAAGGCTGCATCCTGCTGCTGTGGGGACAGGGGCTGGTTGTGCCGCATGAAAATGAAAGTTACTTAACTCTCTGGGAGTCACCAGAGGATAGAGTTATGTGCACATATGATTGTGTTTATATTGATGGATAGTGTACCCCATTCCGTACGCTCTAAATGTGAGTTCATTTTGTTGAAGTAAGGCAGACTAGGAATCCTATTCATGTCTTGCCCCGGGAATGGCGATATCTCCCAGCGATCCCTTCTCAGCCCCACTGAGTCTCATTCTTCTCTTGGTCCTCTCTGACCTGTGGTTCTTCCCTCTTCCTTGAGGATGTGAGGGTCAGTTCCCTGAGTCCCACCAATGCCTTTCCCCGGGCCTGGGGTGCTGATGCTTGGCCAACGGATTTGTTGTTTAAGTAAAACTGAGCTGGAGTAAAACTGGTTTCTAGAAGGGCTTCTTGGTCTCCTCTCTGGAACTTCAAAGTCATCTTGTCTGCATAAGTAAGAGGGAGGAGGGCACCTATAGTCTCTTGTTACACAGCTACCACCGCTACTTCTTTTGTCAAAGTACCTCTTACTCCAGAGCTCAAGGAAACTACTTACTTTTCAAGCTCAAGGACAGCAAGTCCTTGATCTTAAAAGTCCTGCGCTAGCTCAGACAGCTTTGCGTCCACACCACCGCTGCCTCGTCCTCCCTAGGACTTTTCTACTTAAATGCATAACTGCATCTAAGCTACCATGGTGAGGATGCTCTGCTACTTCGAATTGCTCTGTGAAAACATGGGAAGTTACTCTCAGCTAGCTCCTTGGGGATCAGGTATTGTTAGGAGTGATATACATATATCTATATCTATATCTATATCTATATCTATATCTATATCTATATCTATATCTATATCTATATATATATATATATACATACATAGTTATGGATGACTAGTGCTTGTCTGCTTAGTTCCTGGTAAGACCCAAGTGAGTTCCTGTTTCCTTAAGTTTTCTATTTTCTGAGGCCTTTAGGTTCCAATTTCCCCCTTTGGTTTCCTGGTCAAGAATAAAGTCACCGCTTTCCCATTAGCTGCCCGCGGGCTCACTTTCCATTAGCTGCCCGCAGGACCCGCACCATCCCGAAACACCCCAATCACCTTCCCCAATCCCCCGAATAACGTACGCTATTGGCTTCTGTGAAACCTGCTTGCTGAATCCCTCATTAGCATAGACGGTCTATAAAAACCCGTACCCACCGAGGCTCGGG
>PVJA010025386.1:0-30528 GCA_004027025.1 Myocastor coypus
GTGAGCCACCACGCCCGGCCCAGTATGGCCATTTTCACAATGTTGATGCTTCCTATCTAGGAGCAAGGAATATCTTTATGTTTTCTGTAATTCTCTTTGATCTCTTTTTTTCAGACCACTATAATTTTCACTGTATAAATCCTTTATTTCCTTTGTGAGACTGATTCCTAAATATTTCATTTTGGGGTGCTATTGTGATAGGTGTGGTTTCCCTAATTTCTCTTTAAGTGCATTTGTTGTTTGTGCACAAAAATGCTAATGATTCTCGAGTGTTGACTTTGTATCCTGCTATGGTACTGAATATGCCTATTAAATCTACAAGTCTCTTGGTAGAGTTTTTGAGGTCTTCTATGTAGAGTATCATGTCATCTGAAAATAATGATAATTTCACTTCTTCCTTTCCGATCATTATTCTTTTTATTTCTCTGTCTTATCTAATTGTACTGGCTAATGTTTCCAGAACTATATTTAATAGGAGTGGTGACAGTTGGCATCCTTGTCCTGTTCCTGATTTTAGTGTGAAGGCTTTCCATTTTCCATGTCCATTTAGCATGATGTTTACTGTTGGTTTGTCATAGATGGCTTTTATCCAATTGAGATGAAGACTATCTATTCTCATTTTCTGTAGGGTTTTTATCATGATTGAATGTTGGAGTTTGTCAAAAGCTTTTCTCCATCTACTGAGATGATCATGTAATTTTTGTTCTTGGCTCTGTTGACCTGATGTATTACATTTATGGATTTGTGTATATTGAACCATTCCTGTACTTCTGGGGTGACTTCCACTTGGTTGTGATATATAATATTCTTGATGATTTGCTGCATTCTGTCTGCCAGTATTTTATGGAATGTTTTTACATTTGTGTTCATTAGGGAGATTGGCATGTAGTTCTCTTTTTTGTTTGGGTCCTTCTCTGATTTTGGTATCACAGTAATACTTTGCTCCAGGATTAAGTTTGGGCGAGTTACTTCTCTTTTGATTTCACTGAAGATTTTGAGAAGAGTTGCAATTAAATCTTCTCTCATTTTCTTATAGAATTCAGCTGTGAATCCATCAGGACCTGAGCTTTTCTTCTTTGGTAGTTTTTTTTTTATTTTTTTTATTTTTTAATGTTTTTAGTTTCATTGTCTGATACTGGGTTATTCAGAAGTTTTCTATCTTGATTCAGTATATATCTAGCAATCTGTCCATTTCTTCTGTTTTCCATCCTGTGAGAGTAACGATTTTGGAAATAGGTATCGATTATCTTCTCAATTTCTGTAGGGTCTGTAGTCATTTCACTTTTCATTCCTTATTGCATGAACTTGAATTTTTTTCTTTCCTTTTTTTGATGAGGTTGGCTAGGGGTTTATCAATTTTATTTATTCTTTCAAAGCACCAACTCTTCAATTCATTGATATTTTTTGTATTGTTTTCTTCATCTCCATTGCATTTATTTTTGCTCTGATCTGTATAATTTTCTGCCTTCTTTGGACTTTGGACTTGACTTGCCCTTTTTTTCTAGGAGTTTGAGGTACAGCATAAGATTGTTTATTTGGGCTTGTTCTGTTTTCCTTTTTTTTTTTTTTTTTTTTGTCTTTTTGAGACAGGGTCTCACTATGCAGTTGAGGCTGGTCCTGCGCTCACTTTTGTAGCCCAGGCTGGTCTCGAACTCGCACTGATCCTCCTGCCTCAGCCTCCCAAGTGCTGGGATTACAGGCGTGAGCCACCACACCCGGCTCTTGTTCTGTTTTCCTAATGTGAGAAGTTACTACTATAATTTCCCTCTTAAAATAGTGTTCATTGCATCCCACAGATTCCAGTAAGTTGTATCTGCATTTTTGTTTGATTGTAAATATTGTTTAATTTCTGTTTTAATTTCATCTATGACCCATTGGTTGTTCAAGAGGGTATTCTTTATTTTCCATGTGTTTATGGAGTTTTTACTATTTCTTTTGCCAATAATTTCCAGTTTTATTGTACTATGGTCTGATAATATGCATGGCATAATTTCAATTCCTTTTTATTTACTTAAGCATGCTCTATGTGATGGTATATAGTCCCTTTTGGAGAATGTCCCATGTGCAGCTGAGAAGAACATATATTCTGATGGTGTTGGGTGTAAAGGTCTACTAAGTCTATTTCTTTTTTTTTTTTTTTTTTTTTGTCTTTTTGAGGCAGGGTCTCGCTATGCAGCTGAGGCTGGCCTTGAGCTCACTTTTGTAGCCCAGGCTGGTCTCGAACTCACACCAATCCTCCTGCCTCAGCCTCCCGAGTGCTGGGATTACAGGCGTGAGCCACCACGCCCAGCTAAGTCTATTTCTTAAAATTTGGTTTAGTTCTGTTATTTCTTTGCTGTTTTTTGCTTAGTTGATCTATCTCTTTGTGTCAAGGGAATATTAAAGTCCACCAGTATAACTGTGTTATTGTTTATTTCATGTCTTAAAATTTGCGTTATAGGGCCCAGCGGGATGGCCCAGTGGTCTAAAGCGCCTGCTTGGGAAAGCTTGGGCAACTTCAGGGACCGCAGTTCCATCCCCGGCACCACATGCTGCGCCAGCCCTGCCCTCAGGGCGGGCTGAGCCAGCCATAAAAATGAGTGAATAAACAAACAAAGGTTCTGAAACAAGAAAAAAATAAGTAAAAAAAAAAAAAAAAAGAAAAAAAATTTGCGTTAGGGGGCTGGGGAGATAGCTCCAAGTGCCTGCCTGGCAAGTGCAAGGTCGTGAGTTTGAACCCCATTCCCACCAAAAAAAAAAAAAAAAATTTGAGTTATATAGTCAAGTGCTCCTACATTGGGTGCAGTTTTCCCCTAATAAGTATGCAGTGACTTTCTTTTATCCCATTCAATCACTCTTGTTTTGAATTTGATATTGTCAGCAACCAGCATAACTGCCCTTGCTATTTTGTGGGTTCCTGTTGCCAAGAGTATCATTTTCCATCCTCTGACTTTGTCTATTAATTTTTAAAAATCATACAGAGTCTTACTATACAGTTTAGACTCATAGTGACCCTCCTGTCTTAGTTTACCCACTGTTGAGACCACAAGCATGAGCCACCACACCTGGTTCCAGGGACAGCACTGCATGCCCAGGGTTTGAGGGCCGGCATGACATATAGTATCTGGGATCAAACTTGAGACCTTGTTCTTGCCAGGCAGATGCTTATGCTGCTGAGCTATCGATATCTCCAGTGTCAGTCTATTAGTTTCTTTTTGAATTAAATGTCTTTTGTGTGTACAGAATATTCCTAGATTTTGTTTCTCGGTCCACTCTACCAGTCTGCTTCAGTGAATTTAGACTATTTACATTGATGGTCATAACTGATATATACAGGCTTATCTTTGTTATATTATTTTTCCTATTATAAGATCTCTATCTTTGCCATGTTTATTTGCTTGCTTTGCTTAGTGATTTTTTTTAGGATTAGTTTAGTTGGCATGAATTCCTTCAGTCGTTCTTGGTCATGGAAATATCTTATCACTCCATTAAATTTGATAGATAGGCTTTTGGCCAGAACCGCCATTTTCCAGTAATTTGTCAAAATGACTAACACAAAGGGCAAGAGGAGGGGAACCTATTATATGTTCTCCAGGCCCTTTAGAAAACATGGGGTGGTTCCTTTGGCCACATACATGCAAATCTACAAAAAGGGTAACATTGTAGACATCAAGGGAACGGGTACTGTGCAAAAAGGAATGCCTCACAAATGTTACCATGGCAAAACAGGAAGAGTCTACAATGTTACCCAGCATGCTATTGGCATTGTTGTAAACAAGCAAGTTAAGGGCAAGATACTTGCCAAGAGGATTAGTGTACATATTGAGCATATTAAACATTCAAAAAGTCGTGATAGCTTCCTGAAACGTGTCAAGGAAAATGATCAGAAAAAGAAAGAAGCCAAAGAGAAAGGTGCTTGGGTTCAACTGAAGCGCCAGCCTGCCCCTCCCAGAGAAGCGCACTTTGTGAGGACCAATGGGAAGGAACCTGACTTGTTGGAACCTATTCCCTATGAATTCATGGCATAAACTGGGATGTAGTTGTGCCATTCACCACCTAATTGACAGCTTAAGTGTTCTAGATCCTGTATAAAAATAAAATTGCCCTGTGTTGCAAGGGTGATTTTCTTAGTTGAAGAGGTATGTGGTGCCTTCTTACCTCAAACATATCTCAGCAGATTTTCACTGTAGTGAGTAATTGTATCTGGTCTCTACTTTTCAGTGTTTTCTTGATGAAAAGTATTGCTGAGGTATTGTGCAGGTATATACCCAAATATTTATAGAATATTTATATTGGCTTGAAGATCTTGTAAATCTCCATTGAGAAAAGATGTATCCAAATAAATGGAAGTCACTTAAGAAACAAACAAACAAAAAAATTTGATAGATAGTTTTGCAGGGCACATCAATCTTGATTGGAAGTTGTTTTTGTTCAGGAACTGAAATATTTCACCCCAAGCTCTTCTTGATTTGATGGTCTGTGTTGAGAAACCTGCCGTGATTCTGATGGGCAGTTTCTTCTAACAGCTTTTAATATTCTGTTCTGGGCCCAGTGAGATGGTTCAGTGATCTAAAGTGCCTGCTTAGAAAAGCTTAGGCAGCTGGGCGTGGTGGCACACGCCTGTAATCCCAGCACTCCGGAGGCTGAGGCAGGAGGATCTGTGAGAGTTCGAGACCAGCCTGGGCTACAAAACTGAGCTCAAGGCCAGCCTTAACTGTACAGCGAGACCCTGTTTCAAAAAGCCAAAAAAAAAAAAAAAAAAAAAAAAAAAAAAAAAAAAAAAAAAAAAGCTTAGGCAACCACGGGGACTGCAGTTCAATCCCCAGCACCACATGCTGTGCCAGCTGCATGCCCAGGGCAAGCTGAGCTGGCCATAAAAAAAAATCTGTTCTTTATCTGGGCATGGTGGCACAGCCTGTAATCCCAGCACTTGGAAGGATGAGACAAGAAGATTGGTATGAGTTTGAGATCAGCCTGGGCTACAAAAGTGAGCCCAAAGCCAGCCTGAACTGCATAGCGAGACCTTGTCTCAAAAAGACAATAAATAAATAAATACAATTCTGCTCTTTTGCTGAGTTTCTGGGATCTTGATTATTATATGGCTCGGTGTAGATTTATTTTGATTATAGCTAACTGGAGTTCTACATGTCCCACTTTCTGCTACTACTACTTCTTTTTTTTTTTTTTTTTTTTTTTTGAGACAGGGTCTCTCTATGCAGTTCAGGCTGGCCTTGAGCTCACTTTCGTAGCCCAGGCTGGTCTCAAACTCGCACCGATCATCCTGCCTCAGCCTCCCGAGTGCTGGGATTTCAGGCGTGAGCCACCATGCCCGGCTCTTCTGCTACTACTTCTGCAAACTGTCTTTTTATGTCATTTGTGTTAACCCTAGCTGTTTCATTCATACCCATCTATCTTATATTATTTTTCTTTGCATCATCTTGCAGCTGTTGCCTTGTTATTTCCTGGTTCCTTGTAATTTTTAGAGATTTTTTTCTATTGTGAAATTTTAGAAATTTTTCCTACTGTTCACTAGCTGCAGTGCTGTCTTCAAGGTCTGAAATTCTATCTTCAGCTTTGTTCAGGTGGTTTTGCCAACTTTCAGTGGAATTATTAATGTTCTGAATATCTGTTTGAATCTGTTTCATGCATTCTAGTTCTTTCCTGTATTGTTCATTCAGTGTTTCCATCATTTTCCTGTTCTCTAATTTTTATCTGTTTTTTTTTTTTGATGTACTGAGCAATTCTTTCATGATTGTTGTCATTTCTTTTCTTTCTGACATATGATTTCTAATCTGATTTCCTCTATAGCCTGATGGAGTTGTTTCTTTACTTTCATTGCTATCATTTCCAAAATTTCAGGTATGTGTCTTCCAAGTTCTTCTGCAACTTTGTCTCCAGGACTCGCTTTGGGTGGGCTGGAGGACTGAGATTGCCTTTTGATCTTTCCATTTGACATTTTTGAAGCTCCTGGTGTTCACTCTGACTCTGTAGCAGTGGTAAGGGGGTGGGGTGGCAGGTCAGCAAGGCTCCCACAACAGTGGGTGGGCAGGGTAGGTTCACCAGAGCTCCACTTGTGTGGGATTCAGTATGGCATCCATTTCCACTTCGGACAGGGTCATGGGGAGCAAGCTGCAGCTCAGGAAGGATCCAAAGGGGCCTGGGAGATAGCTCAGCCAAGCTCCAGAGACAGTGGGGGGGCGGGAGGGGCAGGGCAGGGCCCACAAGCCCCCCCCGCCAGCTGTCCTCTGTGCATCTGACATCCCTGGGCCATGGGGGAAGCAGCCTTCTTCCCATCTTGTTATCACCTCTTGGTCCTACCTTATGGAGAAACTGGAGCTGTATCCTGCATGTGTGACTCAAGAATCTTTCTGTCTGATCCTATTATAGTTCTGTAAGCTTTTACTTTTAGGGGAGGTGAGACAATTCACCTAGGCATTTTTCATTTCCTTCACCCAAAAGTGAATCTATAATTACATCAAAATAAGGCAGGTATGTAAACTGGGTGTAGTATACACACCAGTAATCTCAGCACTGTGGGGGACTGAGGCAGGAAGGTCACATATTCTGGACCACCTGGACAACTTAGAAGCTTAGCAAGACCCTATCTCAAAATTTTAAAAGGGAGCTGGGATGTAGCTTATTGGGAAGGTCCTGGACTTGGGCTCAATCCCTAGTACCAGTGTTCAGGGCCCTCAGGGTAGGGATGGGACTGGTGAATGGAGCTGTGCTACCTGCAGGGCTCCAGCACCACCTCGACCTGTGCACCCCCGTGGGCCGGCCTGATGCTGAGGCTCTGCAGCAGCTAGTGGAGGCCACCGTGGGACGGGCCCTGCCTGGGGCCACTGTTACACTGACGGGTGGCTTTCGGAGGTAAGAGCCCCAACATGTCCTCCCAGCCAGACTCCAGGCCTGGCCCCCCAGTGGGGCGTCTGTGTGTGGACACAGTGGACTCCCATCCCTCAGAGGGGATGTGCCTTTTGGCGCTCAGACTGTGCTGGTCTGTGTCCCAGGTCAAACGTGTACCCGCAGGGGGAAGCCTCAGGGCCATGATGTGGACTTGCTCATCACACACCCAGAGGAGGGCCAGGAGGTGGGGCTGCTGCCCGCGGTGATGCGCCAGCTGCAGAGCCAGGTGAGTGCCCTGCGCCCTGCCTGGGTGAGCCCTGCCCATGGCGCGGCGGGCAGAGACACGTGCTCTCTCGCAGGGCCTCGTCCTGTACCACCAGTACCAGCCCAGCCACTGGGGGGACCCCAGCCACCTGGCACAGCAGAGCCACACCATGGACGCCTTCGAACGGAGTCTCTGCATCCTCCGCCTGCCACAACCCTTGGGAGCTGCAGTGGGAGTGAACACTGAGCCTGGGCCGGACTGGAAGGCCGTCAGGGTAGACCTGGTGGTCGCTCCATGGAGCCAGTTCCCTTTCGCCTTGCTCGGCTGGACTGGCTCACAGGTGGGCTGTGTGCAGGGCACTGGGGTTAGGTGGGTCTCTCCGGTGCGCAGGGCTGCAGGCGGGGCAGAGAGCCACACTGAGCCTCGCTTCCTGCTCGCCCCACCCACTCCACAGCTTTTTGAGCGGGAGCTTCGCCGATTCAGCCGGAAGGAGAAGGGGCTGTGTCTCAACAGCCACGGGCTGTTCGACCCAGAGCAGGTGTGTGAGGCTAGGGGCCGGTGCTGCTGGCCAGCCCACACTGTAACTGCGCTGCTGACCCTCCCCCCCCCCTCAATTGCAGAAGACCTCTGTCCGTGTGGCTTCCGAGGAGGACATCTTCAGACTCCTGGGCCTTGCGTACCTGCCCCCGGAGCAGAGGAATGCCTGAGCCCTGACTCCCACCGCCCTTCTCAGATGCTTGAACTTTGGACCGTTGAATGTGTTCGTGGATGTGCTGCCTTCCTGGGCTCACTTTGGGGCCCTGTGGGACCCTGAATTAGCTCTCAGCCTCTGCACTCCCCAGGTTCCTGTGTAGACCAGAAATCTGAGCCCCATAACTTGAGGATTGAAATGGGGCCTGCAGCATCCGCTGAGGTCTGAGTATTCTGAGGGTGACCCATGCAAAAGGGCCCAGGAAAGAAAGCCTTGGGTAGCCAGATCCAACCAAGAGGTGGCAGCTCCGAGGGGTCTGCTGAAGGTACAGGCATCTGGAGAGGGCCCAGAGCAGGAGAGCTTAAGCCCCCCAGGCATCCTGCTTCTGCCTCAGGCCTGTCCTCCGAGCTCATAGAAACAGGCCCCAGCGCTCCCTACACAGCCCTGTGGCAGTTCCCAGCCTCACTGTGTGGGGACCTGGCGCCCTGCCTCCTGCCAGCCATCCACGCTCCCCTTCCTGCCCCTGGCCCAGCTGCCACCAGTTTCAAGGTTCCTCACAGGTGCTAGCCCCTGTCCTGCCCTCTGAGCAGAGCCACTATGTTCTCTAGCACGTTGGCCTCAGGGGCCCGCCTTTGCCACATGGTCCATCTTGAACCCACTGTCCCTACCTTCTTTGGGTCCTGAGGTCACCTTGTCAGGTGTGAGCTTCCAAGGCCACTCACCCCAAGAAAAAGTATTTTGAGAGTTACGTGCAGTAAAAGACTATTTCTGAATATAGTTTTATGAGCTTTAATACTTGTGCATACGCTGGTCACGTGCTGCCAGGTCTGTTCCTTGAGGTTCCTTATGGCAGCTTGGGGTGGCAGTGCTCCCCAGCCCTACCCTGCCCTACTCATTCGGTTCTTCTCCCCGAGAAAGTCACAGAAGGACAACCAGCCGCGCACAGCTTACCTGCGCTCTCCGTCAGCAGAATGCCTGCCAGGTTCCTGTGGGTTCCTTGCTGCGTAGTATTTATGCCACCGGCATTCCATGTTTGTCTGCTGAACAGGGCTTAGGTGGCTTCCAAGGCATGGTGATTGCAAGCAGAGCTGTGGCAATGGGCCGTGCGCAAGCTTCTGCATGGGCATATGCTTCTGCTTCTCTGAGGTAGACAGCAAGTCATGAGGTGAGAAAGAGCCACACTGTGCTCCAGGGCATGTGTCGTGCAGCTTTGTCCTGTGAGGTGGTGCTTCCAGCAGCAGCTGCTGTGTCCTTAGTACTTCATACTTGGTGTGTTCCAGGAGGCCCGTAGCAGTAGCTCCTGAGTTTTTCTTTTCAGGGGTGCTGGGACTGAACCCAGGCCCTGTGTGTGCTACGTGCATGCTCTGCCACTGCACTACGTCCCCAGCCCTCTTAGGGTGGGTTTTTTATTTCTCAATGGAGCAGCACTTTATTTTCACCCACTTTGGAATAAAGAAGTTTTCAATAAAGTCTTTCCAGTGGAAAACAGGAAATGAAAATCAGCCACCAACAGTGGCTGCTGTCTGGTCCCAGGTCCCCTGCCCACGTGATGAGGTGGCAGGCCGTGCCTCCCTCCCCAGAGTGGCTTAGACCACTGCTTCCTGTCCACGAGCTTTTCTGCTCATTCCCTGCCAGCACCGACATCCTGCGACACTGTCTGATGGTGTCTTGCACTTGAGCTGTGCCTGGGTGTCCTGACACACTCTGTGTGTTCTACCCATCCATTGCGTGGGGTCTCCCAGGCAGGAATCTTGAAGGCATTTCTCTTTGTGTGTGTCTCGGTTACTTTTCTCTTGTGGCTGGGACAAAATACCCAACACCCAAAATCAGAAAAGGTTTATTTAGCTCACAATTCGTGGAGGTTTCAATCCATATTAGGCTGGCTCCAAGGAAGAGCGGCACACGGCAGAGGCCAAAGGCTCATGGTGTCAGAAAACAGCCAGAAGCGCCGGGCGTGGTGGCGCACCCCTGTAATCCCAGCACTCGGGAGGCTGAGGCAGGAGGATCGGTGCAAGTTCGAGACCAGCCTGGGTTACAAAAGTGAGCTCAGGACCAGCCTCAACTGCATAGCAAGACCCTGTCTCAAAAAAAAAGACAAAAAAAAAAACAAAGAAAAGAAAACAGCCAGAGCCAACAGGGAGGGGCAGCTGCCAAGGTGGCGGTGGCAGCAGAGGCACCAGGCTTCTCCCTTACCTTGTGTTCAGGCTGTCCCAGGTGTGACACTCAAAGCCATATACCCAGGGGCATTCACATCCATAATCTCAGCATTGGATCATGAATTAATCACAAACTCTAGAAGCCTGCCCCAGTGAGGCTTTGGGAGACAACTAGACACAAACCAGAACGTTTTATCATCTGGCAATCTGTGTGAGGGTCTGGCCTTTTTTTTTTTTTTTTTTTTTTTTTTCTTTGAGGCAGGAGGAATGGGGATCCAGCCAGGGCTTGTGAATGCTAGGCAGGGACTTTATCACCAAACCTGAGACCCAGCTTTTTGTGCATGTAGAATGAGGTGCGGCGCTATGCACAGTGCCCTCGTCCCTCTGGGCTAAAAATGCAGGCTCCTTATTGTGGCGGATCAGTGTTCAGCACCTCACCAGCCTGCTTGCTATCTGTGCATCCTTTCTGGAAAAGTGCCCAAGTTTTTTGCCTTTCTTCTTCTGCTAATATTCTAGATAAAATTAAGGACCTTTGCACTGAGCTGCACCCCTAGACCTACCCCTTTTCATTTTTTACTTTGAGACTAGGTCTCTCCAAATCTCCAATTTGCCCAGGCCAGGTTCAAACTTGCAATCTTTCTGCATCATCCTCCCAGATGATTGGGGTGACGGGACTGCACCACCACACCCAGATCTCAGTGTCTCAACAGATGTTGGATTATGTTAGATGCTCTTTCTATATTGGTTGGTGGTGTTTATTTGGTTTGTGTCTTTTTGAGACAGTCTCACAATGCAGCTCAGGCTGGCCTTGAACTCCCCTTGTAGTCCATGATGATCTCAAAGTTTCAAGGATCCTCCTGCCTCAGTCTCCCAAGTGCTGCGATTGCAGGTATGTGGTTTTGCAATATTGATTTAGGCGATTCTTGGGATAAATCCCATTTTGTCTCAGTGTGCTGTTTTTGTTTTATTTTGTTTTGTTTTGTCTTTTTGAAACAGGGTCTCACTATGCAGTTCAGACTGGCTTTCAGCTCACTTCTGTAGTCCAGGCTGGTCTTGAACTTGCACTGATCCTCCTGCCTCAACCTCCCAAGTGCTGGAATTATAGGCATGTGCCACCATGCCTGGCTAGTGTGCTGTTCTTATCTGTTGATGGGATTGACTTGCTAATGTTTGTGGATTTTTATATCTGTCTGTGGAAATGCTGGTCTATAGTTTTCTTTTTTTTTTTCTTTTTTTTGTCTTTTTGAGACAGGGTTTCAGTATGCAGTTCAGACTGGCCTTGAGCTCACTTTTGTAGCCCAGGCTGGTCTCGAACTCCCACCAATCCTCCTGCCTCAGCCTCCCAAGTGCAGGGATTACAGGCATGTGCCACCACACCAGGCTTGGTCTATAGTTTTCTTACACTGCCTTTGTCTGGTTTTGATATTAGGTGCTTGCTATTGAGGTTATTAGATGGTAAGTGTTCACTCTTTGATATTTTGTAAAAAATTGTGAAGAATTATTCTTTCATGCAATGTTCAGTAGAATTCATCACTAAATTCATCAAGGTCTAGAGCAGTGGTTCTCAACCTTTCTAATGCCGTGACCCCGCAGTGCAGTTCCTCATGTAGCGGTGACCCCAAACCAAAAAATAATTTTGATGGCTACTTCAAAACTGTAATTCCAAATAAATAACATTTTCCGGTGGCTTTAGGCGACCCCTGTGTTTTGTTTGTTCGACCCCCACTGGGGTTGCAACCCACAGGTTGAGAACCACTGGTCTAGAGAGTTCTATTTCAAAAGGTTTAAAGCTATGAATTCAGTTTTTTTATTGGATACTGAATGATTCATATGATCTATTTCTCTTGGGTGAATTTTGGTTGGTTGTGATTTCCAAGAAAGAAATAGATCCATTTTGGGGGCTCAGGAGATACCTCAGTAGAATAAGTGCTTGCCTGGCAAGCACAAGGGCCTGAGTTCGATCCCTAGCTCTGAGAAAAAAAAAAAGAGAAAAATAAATAGGTCTATTTTTATCAGAATTGCTAGATTTCTGTAAAGCTATCCATAATACCCTCTCATCACCCTTTTACTGTCTGTGTCATCAGTAATGATGTCCTTTCTTTCCTTCCTGATATCAACAGTCTTTTTTTTTTTTTTTAACTTTATGTTATGGCCAGCTCAGCCTGCCCTGGGGGTGGGGCTGGCACAGCACGTGGTGCTGGGGCTCAAACCGTGGTCCCTGTGGTTGTCTAAGCTTGCTTAAGCAGGCATTTTAGACGGCTGAGCTATCTTGCTGGCCCAATAGTTCTTTCCTCTCAGTCCCTTTCTATCTCTACCCTCCGACTTAACATTTATGATGATCTTTTCATTGACCTACCTTTGTGTTTCGTTGATTTTATTGCTGTTGTTAATTTTATTGATTTCTGCTCTTATTTATTTTTTTGTTCATTTATTTTGAGACAGGATCTTGCTGTCCAGCTTAGGCTGGACTTAAGTAGCCCAGGCAGTCTTGAACTCTCAATGATCCTCCTGCCTCAGCCTCCCAAGTGCCAGGATTACAGGCATGTGCCACCATACCTGAGTGTGATTTCTGCTCTTAAAGTATCCTTCTACTTGCAGGAGAAGCTTAGGTCATTGATTTGCCTTTTCTAATTTAAGAATATACTGACCTAAGTTTCCCTCTGATCACTAATTTAGCTGCATTCCACAGCTTTGATATACTGTATGTTCATTTTTGCTCAGCTCAAAATATTTTCCAATTCCCTTTGAGACCTCCTCTTTGACCCATGGATTATTTAGAAGTGTTGGCCAGTTTCCCAGTGTTGGACATTTCCCATTAACCTCCTATTATTATGTGGTGTCTCTTCATTCCACTTTCAGAGCAATTTTTCTTGCTCAGAAACCTCCGTAGTAGAAATATACCCGTTTCAACTGATGTAACATATCCTTTTCCTTCTAACATATATTTTTACCTTTTTAAAATTATTTTTATTTTTTGGCCTTTTTGAGACAGGGTCTTTCTGTGCAGTTCAGGTTTTTTTTTTTAATTTTTATTTATTTATTTATTGTTTCAGAACCTTTGTTTGTTTATTCACTCATTTTCATGGCCGGCTCAGCCCGCCCCGAGAGCAGGGCTGGTGCAGCATGTGGTGCCGGGATCGAACCGCGGTCCCTGCAGCCGCCTAAGCTTTCCCAAGCAGGCGCTTTAGACCACTGAGCCATCCCGCCAGGCCCCCTTTCTTTCTCTCTCTCTCTCTCTCTCTCTCTTTCTTGTCTTTTTGTTTGTTTTTGTCTTTTTTGAGACAGAGTCTCACTATGCAGTTCAGGCTGGCCTTGAGCTCACTTTTGTAGCCCAGGCTGGTCTCAAACTCACATGGGTCATCCTGCTTCAGCCTCCCAAGTGCTGGGATTACAGGTGTGCATGGCCACACCCAGCTCCCCATAGTTCTTTAAATTTCTTGTAAAATTCAGTAATAAGGGGGCTGGGGAGATAGCTCAGGGGCACAAGTGCGTGCCTGCAAGTGCAAGGTCCTAAGTTTGATCCCCAGTTCCAGAAAAAAAAGAAAAAAAATCAGTAATGAATCCCTGTGAGCCTGGGCTTTCCTCTTTTGGTAAGTTGGGTTTTGTTTGTTTTAACATATTTAGTACAGGGCCTATAGGATCGGACTCTAGTGATCCTCTTGTTTTCAGCCTCCCGAGTGCTGGGATTACAGGCGTGCGCCACCACACCCGGCAAGAATGCATTCTGATGTGGGCTCAAGCACTCCAGACAGCTGCTAAGTTCAGAAATTATGTTCTAATATTTCATTGGTTTTTCTTCTGTCTAGTTGAGCTTTTGTGACAGTGGTTTGTTGAGGTCCCTCATTGCCATGGCATGAGTGCTTATGTGATTTTTCATGTCCATTAATATTTGTTTGATATAGTTGGGTCACTGGCATTTGGTGCATATATACTCATGATTAGTATCTCTTTCTCTTAGATTGCTCCTTTTATGAGGACCTAGTGACCTTTGTTTCAAGTCTTGGCTTGAAATCCACTCTATCTGCAAATAGAATAGCTACCCCTGTTTCTTTTTTTCCAGGTATCTGTCACATGAAATATTGTTTTCTATCCTTTGACTTTCAGTCTATGAATTTCCTATTGAATTAAATGTCCTTGTGCACATGATATTGTTGGGTCTTGCTTCTTGATCCATTCAGCCAGTCTGTTTCCTTTGATTGGTAAATTGAGCTTTGATGATCGCGCTTGGTGCGAGCCAGGCCCCCACAGCCGGGGACACTGCTTTCTTTGCTCTCAGCTCTGCTCCCCATGAGCAGGTGCTTGTCAGGCTGTGGCCAGACTCAGAGGCTAGGTCTCCCCTCCCCTGCACCTTCTCAAAACCCCATAGTCGCAGCCAGGCCAGCAGGTCCCAGCCTAGCAGTGCCCCCTCCCCTCCTACACCCCATTCCCACCTGACCAGCCCAGGGCCTGCTGCCTGTGCAGGTGCACAAGGTTGAAATGCCACATTTCACATTGGGTGGTGCCCACCCCTTCAAGACACAGAGCCACTTCTGCCATGTGCCCCATCCACAGCTTCAGTCCTTGCTGGCTCTGCCACCTGGGGAGATCCCCAAGGAGGGCTTGTTGTTACCGGGTCCTTTGTGTCCTGCCATTTCCACCTAAATGTACTTGGGGCTGTTCCTCCTTGGGCCCCTCCAGGAAGCAGCTGTCTCTGCATCCTGGCAGCTGCCTGCACCTGGCATCAACCCCTCCCCTCCAGGCCCCAGTCACAGTCACAGTTAGCTGGACCAGTGAGCCAGCTCCCAGCGCACTCCAGGAACAGAAAATGGACAGCACCTCCAGCATCGCAACTCCACTTGGGACAGGCAGAGTCTGAGGAGGCATGGGGACAGCAGCTCGCAGGCCCTTCTCCCAGCTCTGCTGCAGATGCCTGGCAGCTGTGGGCAGCGGTGCCTTACAGCCAGGCTGAGGCTTTCCCTGGTTGCCAGAGGTAGGAGCAGATGTGGCTGCTGCTCTCTGCCTGTGCCTGGCATTGCCAGCCGTGAGCACAGAAGGCCTGGGCCCTACCCGGCCAGCCACAGGCTCCCGGTGGGGACTGCGGCTTAGGGCTGCAGCCAGGGCAGGGCCAGGATGCCTGCAGACACCCCGCCATGTGTCCCACCAAAGATGGCCAGGGCAGCACCATGGATGAGGACACTTGTCAGTGAACATTAACTCATATACACTTGTGGGCACATGCAACATGTGCATGCCTACATGCACACACGGCCGGATGTGTGCTATAAGCTTACATACATGTTCCTATCAACAGACTTGCACGGAGGGCTCATGCACACACCAGGGCTCCCATCCACACTGGGCTAGAGAGGGCAGGTGTGCTGGCATACACCCATAATCCCAGCAGTCAGGAGGCTGAGACAGGAGGATCTCAGAGTTCAAGGCCAGCCAAAGCTATATAAGTACATTCCAGGCCAGACTAAACCTCAGAGGGCCCAGCGGGATGGCTCGGTGGTCTAAAGCGCCTGCTTGGGAAAGGCTTGGGCTGCTTCAGGGACCGCAGTTCGATCCCCAGCACCACATGCTGCACCAGCCCTGCCCTTGGAGCGGGCTGAGCCGGCCACAAAGATGAGTGAATAAACAAACAAAGGTTCTGAAACAAGAAAAAAATAAATTAAAAAAAATAAATAAATAAATAAACCTCATAGAAAGACCCTGTCTCAAAAGAACAGAAAAAGCACAACTGTAATCTTACCATCCCAGGAGGCTGAAGCAGAACTGCAAGTTGGAGCCTGACCTGGGCACTAGCCGAGACCCTGTCTCAAAGTAAAAATCTGAAGGAGTGAGGATGTAGCATAGTGGCAGGAAGCCCTCCTAGCATGCACAAAGCTCTGGGTTCAAACTTTATACCAGTGACTGGAAGAGGACCTGGGATGCTTTTCATGCCTCTGCCCTGGCACTGCAGGGCCAATATGGCCACAGAGAGCCTCCGTCCTCAAGGAGGAGTGTTTCCCAAGGAGCCCCATACTGCTAGCCCCTCCTCCCCCAGGCCTGACTTCTGCCCTTCATCCTGGCCCTCTGCAACCCCCTGGATGCCAGCTAGTTATGGCCATGTCACCTGAGCCCAAGGCTAGCCGGTGGTTGTGTGGCTATTTTTAAGTTTCGCTCCTTGGCCTGCACCCCACCCCCACAGCTCGGCTCCTACTGGCCACCTGCCCTGCCTGGCCCTCCGGAATGCTGACTGGCAGTTGGTGGGGGAGGGGGCCTGGACTAGGGCTGGGCATATATAAAGCTGTGGCGTGAAGGAGGTGGCTGTCCCTGTCTGCGCCCCAATCCCCCACCAGCATGGCCACCCATCGTGTGGTGATGGTGCGCCATGGCGAGAGCTGCTGGAACCAGGAGAACCGTTTCTGTGGGTGGTTTGACGCGGAGCTGAGTGAGAAGGGGGCCGAGGAGGCCAGACGGGGGGCCCTCGCCATCAAGGAAGCCAAGATGGAGTTTGACATCTGCTACACGTCGGTGCTGAAGCGGGCCATCCACACCCTCTGGACCATCCTGGACGGCACAGACCAGATGTGGCTGCCTGTGGTGCGCACCTGGCGCCTCAACGAGCGGCACTACGGCGGCCTCACAGGCCTCAACAAGGCGGAGACGGCCGCCAAGCACGGCGAGGAGCAGGTGAAGATCTGGAGGCGCTCCTTTGACATCCCGCCACCACCCATGGACGAGAAGCACCCCTACTACAACTCCATAAGCAAGGTGGGCTGCTGGGAGGGCTCTGGGGAGCCCCAGGGTTGGGAGTCCAAGGGGATACTGGGAGGGGGGCCCGGTGTCTGGCCAGGAGGTGGCAGCGTCCCTGCATCCCCAGGACCGGCGCTACGCTGGGCTGAAGGCAGGGGAGCTGCCTACCTGTGAGAGCCTCAAGGACACCATCGCCCGGGCCCTGCCCTTCTGGAATGAGCAGATCACCCCCCAGATCAAGGCCGGCAAGAGGGTGCTTATCGCGGCCCATGGCAACAGCCTGCGGGGTATTGTCAAGCACCTGGAAGGTGAGCCACCCTCAGGGATGTTCCGGGCAGAGGGGCTGCTGCTCAGCCTCTGCTCTACTCAGCCCCCTCAGCAGCCCCCAGATGTGGGGGGCTGAGCAAGGCCCAGGCCTGGATGGGTGGAGACTTATCCGTGACTCACTGCCTCCTGCGTGGTGCACTGCTGGAGGCAGGGCCTGGGGGTTGAACTGAGCAAACCGGGCTGGTCAAAAGGTGGCACCCAGTCCAGGCTCTGTGTCGTCCTGCTGTGGGACACACAAAGGCCATTGTGAGCTTGAAGGGCTCCTCCCTGTACTTCCTGCTTCAGCGTGGGGTTCAGCCTGAGCAGGGCCCTGCACCCCACACCTCCTCTAGGCAACACTGACAGCCAGAGGGGTGCAGAACTGTGGAGCAGCTGACTCCAGGTTTAAAGAGGGGGCTCTCACAAAACTGGAAGGTGCATTGACGGACAGGCCTTGGGGCCACAGAGAGCACCCCCAAGGGACAGCATCCTGTGCTGGGGCTCTGATACAAGGCTGTCTGGATCTGCCCAAGTGACCTTCACGCTTGCTAGACTCCAGTGAGAAAGTGGGGTGCCCTGAAACTGTCCTAGGGGACAGGGAGACACTAGGAACCTGGCTGGGAGCCTGGGCTGAGATGGACACCCCACCTTCTTCTGAGGAAAGGCATAATGGCAAGTATGGCTACAGAGGGAATGGGGTGCCCCTGACTCTCCAGGGTACATTCCCAAGGCCTCCTGCTTGGGAAGAGCACGATGTCGCCAACAGCAAAGGTTGAGCTGCTATTCTGAGGCAGGGGTGCCCAGGCAGGCGGGTCAGGTTTCCATAGCTCCTCTGCTCAGAACTTGGAAACCAAATGGCTACCATCCCTCTTGATCCAGCCACTTCACACAGAGCCCAGACCCAGTCAGCATAGGTCACAGCTGCTGAGCGCGAGGGCTGACGCTGTCCCTGCCTATTTCTGTAGGCAGCTCAGCCTGCCTGACCTTTAGACCCCCACCGCGGCCTTGCTCTAGGACTATGTCGGCACCAGCGAGGGTGTAGCCCTGGGGCCCATGAACGCATCATAACCACTGTGTGGCCTGGTAGCTAAGGTTGCTGCTCCTGGGTGTAGGGATGTCGGACCAGGCCATCATGGAGCTGAACCTGCCCACGGGGATTCCCATCGTGTACGAGCTGGACCAGGCGCTGAAGCCCACCAAGCCCATGCGCTTCCTGGGAGATGAGGAGACGGTGCGGAAGGCCATGGAGGCCGTGGCTGCCCAAGGCAAGGCCAAATGAGGGTAGCGCAGGAAATAAAGAATCTCTGCACACTGCCTCAAGGCTTGTGGGCCAAGCATGCCAGGGCTATTTCCTGCCCAGCTGGGGCTGTGAACCAGGGGCCCTGGCATTCCCATCGTTGGGGCAGCAGCCCGGGGACTTGCCTGGCTGTTTGGCTGACTCAGCCCAAACACACCGCCAGTGCCCCCACCTGCCTATGGGGACAGAAGAGATGGCCCCCAACTCACAGGGCCTCCATTCTTGGGAGAAACCCCATGGGTGGCAAGATGGGGAAGGGCTGGGCCTGCCTGCCACCTGGCACAAGTGGGTCCAGTGACCCCTACCACACTAGGTCATCTCCTGAGATCTGTGCCTGTCCCTATGGCTCACTGGTCAGAAGCACGGCAGCACGTGTGTGCGCATGCCTGCTGCCACCCAACCACGCCCACATTCCATGTATGCACTCATGCCCCGTGTGCACACACCCACACCCTGTGTGTACCTGCCCCGGCCCTAGGAGGGTGTGGTTCCAGGTGGGTCTATGTCCACACAGGCCTGAGAAAGACTTGGAGACTACAGTTCCTAGATGTGTTCTTTGAACATCTGGATGGGCTGGGACAGGAGGCAGGAGGTGGCAGGTGTGGGCCACCAGGTTCATTTCCCAAACCCAACACCAGCTGAGGGGCACACTGGGGACAGCAGACAAGGAGTTAGCCACACAGGACACGCAGTGTCTTTTTGATTTTTCACACGCCCAAGGTGGGAGCCTGGTCTTCCCACTACCACCTCCCATGGCCCAGACACAGGGACAGAGAATTGGTGCGCGGCAAAGCTGCCTCCCTGCTCGCGCAGTCCAGGTCCACTCAGACTTTGGTCACACACCCAGCTAAAGGCAACTGTCTAGGTTCGCTGCTCCCAAGGGTCATCCTAACAGAGGTAGCCACCACACTTTAGAGGCCAGAAAGAAAGGATAAAAGGCAAGAAGGCCGTCTCGGGTGCCCCCACTCAGATGATCATCTGTGGTTGCTGTCCCAGGGGTTGCCCGGGAATGTCCACAGATGTGCTTGGCTTGGCCTCCTCTGGGCCTAGGGCCAGGCAGGCAGGCGGCCCGGAGGCTGTGGGGAATGTGCGTGGGGTCACTGGTTCCTGCTGCTTCCGGATGATGGAGCCCGAGCGCCCAGGCAAATGGTGTCCCAAGGCCTTGGCCTCCTCAGTCCCGTCCTGCCCACGCCCAGCGTTAGCTCCCAGGCCTCCTCTCCCTGTCACCAGGAAGCCTCAGCGGGGCAGGGACGGGGACTGGCCTCCTTTCACTCAATGAGCTCCACGTAGTTGGCAGGGAACATGCCGAAGTGGCCATCAGGCCCAAAGCCACGCCACCAGCCTTCATCGATCACCTCGATGCCCGTGATGAGGTTCTCAGGGTCGAAGGAGATCTCTGTGTCGTCAGCTGCAGGGGGGGCAAGGCCAGGGGCTGCACTAGGATCTCTTCCCTGGAAATGCCCCCTCGGTACAGCTTCCCACTGGTCCCCCATCTATTACCAAGTCATGCCCTTCCAGTCAGCACCCAGGGAAGCTCCACAGTGATGGGACAGGCACACAGTGAGTGTCTGCCTGGGCCACGGGGGGAGCCCAGAGCCAGGGTCACACTGCTGCAGGTGGCCTTCCACCCTAAACTCACCTCCACCTCATGCTCCCACCCTGGTCCCCAGTGCTGATCCTGAGAGGCCCAGCTCTTGTTCCCCACCCTTGGGACTTGCGGTCGGTGCTCACCTGCCTGGTAGTCATACAGTGCCCGGGCACACAGCCCCTGTCCGCTGAGCCCCTGACCCTGCAGGTAGTGGTCAACGTGCTGAGAGCCAGCGCCTTGCTGTTCTACCTGTTGGGAGCAAGAGGGGATGTCACCCTGGGCTTTGGCCTCATACCAGCTCAGGCTCAGGTATGCGAGCCTCCCTGGCACTGGGGGCACAACTGCCCAGACATGACCACAGCATGGTTACCTCACCAAGCCAAAAGTATGCAAATCCCGCCATGCGTGGACCATGACTACCACCAGGGCGCTGGCCCACAGGACTCACGAACCCTAAGGCCCTTAACGGTGCAGCATGCCAGAGAAAACTCAGGCCTGCGGCCCCTCCCTGTCCCCAGTGTGAGAACCCACCAGCGGTGGCTCCTCGTAGAGGGTCTCCTGAGCAGGCGGCTCCTCGTACGTGGCTTCTTCTTCCTCCTGTGTCCCGTGTGGAGGGCTGCTAGGCGTTGGCTCCTCACAGACATCTGTGTGGAAGGCACAGCACGTCTGCCACACTTCCCACCACCTCCCTTTCCACTGCTGTCCCTCCCAGGACCCACGGTGATAAGTGCCTTGCCTGCCCTGGGTCTTGTGGCAGTGGGAGCGGGCTCTCTGCCAAGCGACATCTCTGGCTGCGTGAGCTGCTTCTGCAGGAAGGGGCTCCTGAGTTTGCCTGCAACATTGCGTCTGCTTCAGAAACCCATGCGCTGTCTGCACCCACTCGGGCGCAGGCACGAGGGCGGTGAACTACACCATCAGTTCACTTGTCCCTTGCGTGCCTTACCAGCCCGAGGGCCTGCTCTGGGACTCTAGGCTTGCCTCGCCCCTCCCTGAGGGCTGAGCCCAGAGCAGGGTCCTACCTGGCTGTGTGCTGGACATAGAGGTGGTGGACATGGCCCGCTCCTTCTGCCTGAAAATCTCCCGTGGGTGTGAAGCTGACTCCTGGGGAACGCAGTAACGGAGCAGTGAGCTTCTCACCTCCCTGCTGCCACTGCAGAGGGCAGAGCCTGCAGGCTGGGTGGTCGGGGAGCCAAGGGACTGACCAGGCCTCACTGGACAAGGCACCCAGTTGTCCTGCCCACCAGCACATGTGCACCTCGGGTTTGCTGGGCAGGTATGGGCTGAGTGCTGATCCGAGATGTGACACAGCATGTCTGGACCCAGGAGACCCAGGCCCGAGACACCGCCCAGACTCACCCGCTCCTCCCTGCTCCTTGAAGCCGCCACCTGCGGCTGCTCACACGTCCTGCTGGGAAGAGCCAGAGGGAGAGCAGCTGAGGCGCTCAGTCCCCCTGCCCTGAGGGACTAAGCGAGCACCGGACACTCTGGGCAGCCCCAGGCAGCCCTGCACCGAGGCAGGCGCAGTGCAGCTCACCTCTGGGGTCCTGCCTCGTGCTGCTCCTGGTAGCGCTGCTCACGGCGGGCGGCCTCCTGCAGCTCCCGCTCCCGGCGCTCCTGCTCCAGCCTCCGCTGCTCCTCCTCAGCCCGGCGCTTCTCCTCCAGCCGCCGGTTCTCCTCTTCTTTCTGCAAAGACCACGGCCCAGTCAGCGCACACTACCTCGGCATCACAGGTTCCAGACCATGAGAGACGCTACATCCTTGAGCTCACCTGCCCTGTGACTGACTCAGCTGGGCCAGTGCACACAGCCCACTGAGCAGTCTGTGTCAAGCCCCAGCACTCACCTCGGCTTTAGCCCAGAAGCTGTCCTTGCCAACCCGCTTGATCTCAGACATGGCATTGGTCTTCTGGTATACAGAGCCCTGTGGGTACATGGTGCACACTAAGGCCCTGGCCAGCAGGGAGGGCTAGCCCAAAACCCAGACCACAGGGCAGAAAGGGCCCCATCTGCAGATTCCTGGGGCCTGGTGGCTAGGAGTCAGGCCACCCCTAGGCTGCTCCTTAGACAGCTGATTGGCAGGGTCTGCCCACAGGAATCACCACGGTGATCTACACGCCCACACTGTGGCTCCTGGCTGTTACCTCCAGCCTGAGCCAGGCCTGCAGACCAACAGGTGTCTGCCTGCACTCAGAGGGTCTCTGAGTCTGCAGTCCACTCTGACACTCCTGGAGTTACACCACATGGCCAATGATGTCAGGCCCTGCCCAGATCTTGGCTGTGTGTCAAGAGTCAGTTACCCTGCCCCAACACAGGTGGGCCCAGACAGGGCTCTAGGACACCTGGTACAACCAGCCAGGCTTGGGTCCCCATCTGTGGAAACCAGTCAGGCAGGAGAGCCAGTGACAGGTGGCAGCACTCACCACCGGGGCCTGCGGGCCCGTGTCCTGGAAACGGCTGCTCTCCCTGTGGAAGCTGTAGTTGGCCCCGGAGGCCTTGGCCACCTTCTCCATGATGCACTCAGGCTCCACGTCCTCCTCAGCCCGTGCATTGATGGTCACATGGGCGCCCTGCAGAAGGAGTGGCACTCAGGAGACAGCTTTGCAAGCCAGGGAAGACAGGCCTGACTCCCTGGTCCACACAGCACGACACCTCATGCTACAGCCTTGGGGCACCTATCTGGCTGCTGGGAACCAGACCCTGCCCTGTATGGCGCAGTCCCTGCTGTGAATCAGCAGCCACCCTGACAGCCACGCAAAAGGCCTCCCTTCCATCAAGGCACATTATTTAAGGGGCCACCCGGAAACAAGCATTTCCTACAAAAAGCAAGTCATTTCCTTCTGAGAAGCAGACAGGGACCTCGGCACTGTTACTACAGAAGCCGGAAAGCCTCACGGGTATGGCTGAGCAGTGCAGCGCATGCCTAGCATGAGGAGGGCCTTGGGTTCAGTTCAGCATAGCTAAAGAAGCAAATGAACCCAAAATGAAAAGCTCCATGAAGCTGGGCGTGGTGGCTCACGCCTGTAATCCCAGCACTTGGGAGGCTGAGGCAGGAGGATTGGTGCAAGTTCGAGACCAGCCTGGGCTACAAAAGTGAGCTCAAGGCCAGCCTCAACTGCATAGCGAGACCCTGTCTCAAAAAGACAAAAAAAAAAAAGAAAGAAAGAAAGAAAGAAAAGCTCCATGACAAGAAGCCCAGAAGCTTCACTGCCAGCTACTAGATAGAAAACGGAGGCTATCTGAAGCCAATGGCAGAAGCCAGCAGAGAGTCACCCAGCAGTGACTAAGGGGGTACAAAGGCACCTGAGCAGTAAGCTACAAATGACTTTCGACAAAAATGCTTTTGAAATGAAGCCCTTGTGCCACTGTGAGACCCCTGGCATGAACTCTTGCAGAGACACACTGGACAGGAACTCAAAGGATGCAGATCAAGGGGGTGGCACAGGGACTCTGTCCTTTCTCCAAGGGCTGATTGGTTTTGTCTTGTCTGACAAGATGGCTAAGACAGAACCAGGGCCTGGCCTTGCATCAGCTCCAGCAAGGCCCTTAACTTGCTGCTGAGGATGTCCTGATGAGAGACTTCCCTGCCGCCTGTGCCCCTGCTGAGTCTCGGGCCCAGGGCACACCTGCGCTATGCCTCACTCCTGATCCCTGCTCACTCGTGCCATGGGACCTGGGGTATCTGACCACTCACACACACACCCCTGCCCCAGCAGGCAGCAGGAAGGCCTCATCTCTCACCTTCAGGAAATTGGCCATGGTGCTGACGTGGTTGGCGCATGCTCCCTTCCGCACATCATTCACGCCCTCGCCTGTCTGTGACACAAGCACACTCGGTATTACCCAGGCCTCCTCCCAAGCCACATCCCCTTCCACAAGTTCCCACAGACTCAGCAGTCTCACATCTTTCCCAAGACTGAGCATGGTGCTGAGTGCCCATAACTGCAACTCTTGGGAGGCTGTAAGCAGGCAGATCACTAGGAGTCCGATCTAGTGGTGAGACCCTGAACAACCTGCAGACCCTCCCTAAAACAAAAATTAAGAAGAAAAAAGAAACTCTCCCAAAGCAGAAGCTGCTCTGGGACAGTGGAACTGCTGGTATCCACTGGGGGACATGCTTTCCAGCCCCCAAGGATTTGTCTCCATGGGTTCCCCTGACCCTGCAGCTTACTAGGCCCTCTGTACCCTAACCCAAGGGAGTGGGGCAGAAACTTCCCGTGACCATTTTGACTCCTTTCTCAGGAATAATTCTGGGCTTAGAGGGTGAATTCTGTGTAATAATAGGGCTTTATTTTTTTGGGGGGGGTGCAGGGTCTAGCCATGCAGTTCATGTTAGCACTGAATGCACTAATGCAGGTGATCCTCCTGCCTCCCAAGTGCTGAGGTCACAGGCATGTGTGCATGCCACCACACCCAGATTTGGTTGCTAGCTCAGCATGCCTAGGGTCAGAGCTGGCACAACATGTGGTGCCAGGGATCAAACAGCCCTTGCGCTTGCCTAGGCAGGTGCTTAGTCTGCTGAACTATCTGGCTGGCCCTCCATGTCTGGCTTTAACACCAATTACTCTCTTTTCTTTTGTCGTTTTAAGAGAGGGTCCCGCTATGCAATTCGGGCTGTTTTTGAGCTCACTTTTGTAGCCCTGGCTGGTCTCAAACTCACACCAATCCTCCTGTTTCAGCTTCCCAAGTGCTAGAATTATAGGCATGCACCACCACGCCTGGCTAACACCAGTCATTCTTGAGGTCACAGTAAAGTCCAACTCTTGGGCTCTTTCCCAGCTCAGAGGTGTTCTGTTATTTACAGCCAAGCCCGTCAAACGCTGCTCCTGATGTCATGTCAAAGCAGGAAAAGACGTGGGATTTTCTCTGGTTGTGCAGGACACGGCAGGTCCACGTACCCAGTTAATGAGGACAAACTTGGGCAGGCCAGAGTTGGGGTCCTTCACTCTGCAGAAGGCGTACATCACCTTCCCGCTGTTGAGCTCCTCCACCAGCTCCTCCAGGCCACCATCTGCAGAGCCACAGAAGGGTCAGTGTGGCGTGCCCCTGCCTGCCTGGACGCCACAACCTTCCCAGCAGGGCTTCTCACTGCCCCTACTTTGGAACCACCCTGGGGCTAGGCTAGTTGTGGGTGGCAGAGCTCTTCCCCCTGATGCCCTGTGTGCCATCCATGGCATGGCAAAACAGGAAATCAGACTCCTGAGTCCCATCTCAGCAGGCAGAGCAGGCCAACAGGGTGGGACCCAGGAGTTTCCTTTGGTGACAGGTACCTCAGGTGACGTTTTAGTCACACTAGTTTAAAAACCACTCCTCTAACCCCCCAAATAGACATGGAAACAGAAAATAAACGCCATTTCCACAGTAGACTAGACACTGGACTTGCAAATGGCTCTCCGCACCAGCTAGGCTGTCACCTGTACCCTGTGAAGAGCCCTGGGGCCACTCCGAGGGCTGGACCTCTCAGAGTGTCCTACAGCTGATCTCACTCTCCTGTGCCTCGGGCTATAGCCCCAGGCCTTCCCGCTGCAGGGAGCAGGCAGGTGCGGGCTACCAGCACACAGGCACTGGCCATCCACACGCTGCAGGTGCAGCAGAGCCTAGCATGGCGCCATCAGGGAAAGAGCAAGAGACTCAGAATGCTGAGCCCTGCAGTTCCCAGGCGGCCACTGCATCACGTGAGAGGATCACTCACTGTGACCGTTCTAGAAAGAAGCTGAGTTTGGGAGGAAAGCACGCAGAGGACTGGGCTCTCCAGCAAAAGCAGCAAAACCCCACTTGTCTGGCCAAGCAGAGAACATTCTAGGCATTCACAGAACAATGATACCAGCTCCTGCTCGGAATGGGGACTTGGGTGTGCCCTTCTGCCTGTGGAGAACTAGGAAATCAGTTGGTGTGCATGGCACATCAGCATCTCTGGCTCTGCCTACCTTCTAGTCTATTCAGTGGTAGCCAGGAGCTGGAACCCCCCTCCCTAGAACCCCAAATAAGAGTCCCTCAGGCCACCTGCAGGGCCACAGCCTCTCCCTGGGGGCCCTGTGTGTACGTGCCCGTAGCTGGGACAGATCATGAATGTGGGCCTTCCCCACCTGTACCAGCTCCAAGCTGGCACCCTCCAGCTGCAGCCTGAAAAGCAGGCTGCCCGTGGCTGCTTACCCTGGCCCTCCCCCTGAACTTGGGAGGCGGCAGCGATGCCCTGTGCCCAGGTCAGGAGACTGGAGTGGAATGTGAGCTTCACTCACAAACATCTGAAGCCCACAGCTTACTGGCATTGGCCCGAGCTAGCCAGGGCTCTGGCCACCACCCTGCCTGGAGCCAGTCTATACCGGAACAGACAGCCAAGGAGCCCTGATATGGGCCAGGTCTTAGAGCCACCCACTGTCCTACAAGGAGGTAACATCAGAGCTGAGCCACAGGCAGGGGTCGCCGGCCTTCCCGAGTCCCTTTGTCCTGCTGCAGTGACTAAAAGCCAGATGACAGGGACCAGTGACCCTCAACACACTCCCTGCTTCCTGATGATTGCCTGCCGCCTGTGCTGAGGCCACTTGGGCCACACTCACCCCCAGTGCCAGCCACACGGATGTCATTGCTGTTGCCCTCGTAGGTAAAGAGAGCCCTGAAACAAAACACAAGTTCGGTCAGGGACTAGAGGCTCAGCCGGCCACAGGGCAGCAGACACAGGCCTGGCTCTGCCCTGCCCTGCCCTGCCCTGCTGGGACTTGCTGGGCAGGTTCTGGTGGATGCTCCTCAGCAGACTACCCTGGGGCAAGTGAGCAGGGAGGGACGAGTGGCAATGGGGAACACACAGCCACTTAGAGGAAAACGTAAGCTGTGGAGTTTTATAGGGACTTGCTACACAATCACATATGAGCTGCTCACCTGGCTACCAGGTGCAGGAATTTGAAAGATAAAAACACAGGCCTGAACCAAAAGCAACCCCAAGGAGGACACCGAGGTACCCTACGGGGCTGCCTTTAAGCACTTTTTCCTCCCTCCCTTCTTGCAGTACTAGGATCAAACCCAAGGCTTTACCCTTGCTAGGAAAGTACTCTACCACCAAGCCACACTGCTAGCTCTCCTGTAGGAGCCATTTGTGAGACTCTAGAAAAGATTTTGCCTTATAAACATATGGTCCAGGTGTGGTAAGGAAACAGAGTACACATCATATAAGCTGAGCCATGGAAAGGTCTTCAACCAGAATAGAGGTCCTTCAGGAACATTCCAAAAGGGCTGCTGGGCATGGCAGTGCACACCTGTAATCCCAACACTTGGGGAGGGGACAGGCCAAGACAAGAGGATTGCCAAGAGTTTGGGGGCAGCTTTGTCTACACAGAGAGTTCAAGACCAGCCTGACCTGAACTATGCAGAGACCTTGTCATAAAAGACGAAGAAAGAAAAAAAAAATTTAAACATTCCAGGAGAGGTGGTCTCCAAGAGGCATGCTATGCATGAGGCTTCCACAGAGAGTAAAGTTGCCACCACCAATGCTACACTGAAGCACCTGTCACCTCCCAGTTAGAGATGGGCTGGATGGAAGCTCTGGGGTAAGGGACTTGCTGATGCCACTGGGCAACGTGTATGCCCCCAAAAGGCCAACAAATTAGAGCCAGTCAGTAAGTATGGACAGGTTACAAAGATAGCACAGCTGCTTTCCAGGAGAGGAATCAGAAACCAGAGGGAGACGCACTCAGAAACAAGACCACAGAACTAGGAGAAAGATGGAGGGCTGCGGTAGCAAACGTGCGGCAGGAAAGCCCTAGGTTCGCCATCACTGATGTAGGAAGCAGATGCTCAGCCTGTTGTTCAAGCTCTCTGGAGGAAAGAGGCCCTTGGCTTCTGATGGCCACAAACCTTAGCTGCTGCAGCACGGGGACTGGTACAAGCAGCAAGGGACAGAAGCTGGTAGCCTGGCTCTCCTCAGGAGGAATCTGGCAGTTAATAAGGCCAAACTCAGCACCTACTGCCTACACCTCAACTTCATGCCCAGCCCCAGGGCTCTACTTTTAACCATCTTCACGAATGTCCCCGTTCAGAGGCTCATTTCTGCCTTCTGTGGTGGAGATCCACCCTTCTTTGAGGTCAGCATGAGAAAATACACCTTATCACTCTTTCCAAATAGGCGTGCTGAGAACCTGTTTATGGTGACAGGTAGGCAGCTAGGAAAGGCACCGGCCAGAGAACCGGGCCTTCTAACAGGACAGAAGGAACACACACCTAAGGCTAATTCTCATAGAACAAGCGCATGAAGTGACATGAGCTGCATGAGAATAAATCATGCCAAGGTCTGGGGGCAGAGGGCTGCAGAGAGATCTAAGACGGCATGCGGACGCTGTGGCCTCGAGCCTTGTGCAATGCTCCCTGCACTATGTGAAGCCTTTCCTCAAACTGGAGGCCATGTCCTCCTCCTCTGATGTTCTCTACTTTTTCTGTACACCCAGTCCAGCCTTCATCTGAGCACTGACTATACGTAACAACTCCATACCGGGGACTGGGGACAGAGGCAGGGCCCATGACACCCCATCTTGGGAGACACAAAGGTGATAAGAAATCCCAGGGGAACTGCTGGCATGTGTACAGTACATATCTGAAGGAGGTGAAATGGGAACAGGGGAAGGTGACTGGAGCCTGGATTCCCAGGAACCGGGAAGGCAAGCTCAGAGCAGAGCTGAAAAGGCTGGGGAGTCACCTGCATGACAGAAGTATGCTCCAGGCAGCGGAAGCAGCAAGGGGAAGACTCTGAAGAGGAACCAGCTCACAAGTTTGAGGAAGAGAAAGATGGTGGAGAGGGGTGGCAAACAGGTGTGGCTACAGTGCAGTAAGCAAGAGGGGCAGTGAGAACAGCGTCATGCAGGGGAAGTCAGCAGTAGAGCGAGAAGACGGCTTTATTTAATGTGCAACCGGAAGCCATTGCAGAGTTATGGGCTGGGAAGTGAGATGGTCCAGATACTTCTCAGTTAGTGAGTGGGAACCTGCCAAACACTCTGCTGAGTAAGTATATCAATTGGCTGTGACAATGAGATGCAGGCCAGGGGCAGAGCTGCAGGAAGCTGGGGGTGGTGGGGGGGGGGGTGGCATGGCTGTCGGGCAATGAATATAGGAAGAGAGCTCAGCATCGTGAGGGAGAGCAGGTCAACCCAGCCCAGGGGGCCACAGGAAGCACCAAACCAGCAGTGGTTCCTTAGACTGAGAGGCCACGGAGGTGCAGGAGAGACAAGAAAGCACCCAAAGGGAGGTGGCTGATCACAGCAGCAGAGCCTGGCTGGGCAACAGGAAAAGGGCCCAGGAGGACCCACTAGAGGAGCAGGCGCCAGACAGCCTGGGCGCTGGCCACAGGGTGGTCCCTCCACAGCGCCACCCCCAGGAGTCCTTTTCCTTCCCCAGGGTTGGTACCATCACTCCACCCTACTCAGCACATTTCTCAGAAATGGAAGTGCTGAAAACTAGTCAGCGAAAACAAATCTATGGGAAAGTGAAAGAGAATTACCATACACAGCAAGCACGCTGCAAACAGCCGATCTGGGTTGGTGCTGCCCAGGGTTACCCCAGAAACTTAGATCCAGGCCCCTGCTACTGCACGCTCCAGTAGCTGCACAGTAAGACCTATGCCCTGACCGACAGCCTAGAAGACGTCTGGGGCTGGTGAAGGGAAGATAAAACCTTTTTCCCAAACAGGTGGCCAGCATCCTACTTTTACCTTCCCATGACAAGAACACAGGAAAGAAAAAACGAGGTCCTGATACCCATATTCACGGTGAACAGGAGACCCTGTCCCCTGGGCTCTTCGCCAGCCTCCGGGGCAAGCTCTTGTCCCTAGCAGAGATCGGGACGACAGCAAACACCCTTCCCCCGAAAGCATCCCCACCTGGAAGGGGTCAATCGCGTTCTGGACTGGGGGCCGCGGAGGACTCTTTCTTTAGGGAAGTCGGGGGCTGAAAAACCCTGGCGAGGCCGGCAGGCACTAACGGGCCGAATATCCTACCCGGAGCCCCGCCGGGCGGCGCACGGCGACCAGGGCGGGTCAGCAGCTAGCTGGTGCAGGGCGGGAAGGCAGGGTGCCCCAGACGCCTGCACCCCTTACCCCTTTTCCCCAACCTTCCCTGCCCGCGGCCCACCAGTCAGTAGGGGATTTCTCGTCGACCACCAGCCCGTAGGCCTCCTGCAGCGCCGGCCCATTCCGGCTCAGGTTCGCCGCCATAGTCTGCCTTGCAGTGCCCAAGCTGCAGCTGCCGCAGCTCCCGGGCCGGTCTCCCCGACGGCCGGAAGCTCCGCCCCATGGCCGGAAGCTTCGCCTCTGACGACCGGAAACGCCGCCCGGAGGCCGGAAGTGGAACTAGAGGTGGGTGGTCCGTGGATCTGAAGTTCTGTGTCTGAGGTTCAGCACTTCGGGATTGCCTCCCAGGGGCGAGGCGCTTAGCCTCGCAAGTTCTATTGTAATTGTCACAATTAAAACACTCTTACAGGCCCGGCAGGATGGCTCAGTGATCTAAAGCGCCTGCTTAGGAAAGCTTAGGCGGCTGCAGGGACCGCGGTTCTATCCTTGGCACCACATGCTGCGCCAGCCCTGCCCTCAGGGCAGGCTGAGCCGGCCTTACAAATAAACAAACAAAAGTTCTGAAACAAGAAAAAAAATTAAAAAAAAAAAAAACACTTTTGGGGCCCGGCGGGATGGCTCAGTGGTCTAAAGCGCCTG
>PVJA010025387.1:0-30829 GCA_004027025.1 Myocastor coypus
CTCTTTTCTCCTTGTCTCTCCTCTCCTCTCCTCTCCTCTCCTCTATACTTGCCATGCTAAGGATTGAACCTAGGGCCTAGGCATGCTTAGCAAATGTTCTGCCCCTGAGCTACACCTCTAGTTCTTCTATTAAAATTTAATTTTGATACAAGACCTTGCCAAACTGCCTGGGTTGACCTCACACTTTGAGCCTCCTACCTCAACCTCCCTAACGGCTGGGATTACAGGCATGCACCACCAAACCCAACTACAAATCATTTTTAATAAAAAAAAAAAAAAATCAGTCTGCTTCCTAGGGATTAACAAGACTTAAAAGCCAACTAAATTATTTAGCTGAGGACTAAATCATACAAACTGACTTAGGCCGACTTAGAGAGGAGTATTTATACATTATTTCAACCACAGTTTTCACATTCCAAATACCTTGCATGACAGGTCCCTGGCTGTCTCTCTTCCCTCTCTAAAGTACAACCTGGAGACCGTTGGAAGTGGAGGGACCTCAGGGACATCTAGTCCGAGCTCTCTGGGTGACCGGTCAGTAAGCTGAGACTCACAGACGAGGAGGGAATTGGCCTTGCCACAGAGCTGGAAGACGGCCAAGCAGCACCAAAGCTCACGCTCCGTCCCCCGCTCTGGCCTCTGCACACTCTCTTAGGTGACCTTCCTCAGGAAAGGACTTTTGACTCTGTGCTAGGTGAATCGAGGTCACACCATCTTCCACCCACTTCGCAAAGCACAGCCTCTGCATTACTCTGTAGCCACATAGGGCGTCCTCTCTCCCTTCGCAGGAAGGTTGCTATGTCGAAAGAAGTACAGGTGTTGTCCTCAGGAGCTACTTAGGAACCTGCAATAGTAGATTCCACCCTGGCCCCAAACTATCTTTGTTCATAGGTCAAACAAAGCCATCAGAGAGCAGGTAGAAATATGGGATGGAAGTCCACTGCTGGGTCCCCAACAGTTGGGGGGCTGGCGGGCCCCCTCCACCCTTTCCGATGAGGCCAGCATACCGTCCAGCCGTGGATCACTACGAAGGTTTGGCTGCTGTGATTGAAGTGGCACTTCGCCACGGATTCGATCGCTCCAGGAATGAGGTGACAGGTGTCCTCAGCTGTGTCCTCAGGGGTCCTTAGGGAAAATTTACTTTCGATGTCCTTAAAATCTTTTCCTCCTAGTAGAAAAAAGAAAAACTGCATTGGTGCTTAACTGGGGGGGGGGGGGGTGGAGTTGTTTTTATTTATTGGAAAAATATATTTTAGGCTTCGTAAGTACCCATGGCCAATGCTATGTTTGCTTCTACTGAGCTTTTTTTTTTTTTTGCTTGTTTCAGAACTTTTGTTTTTGTTTATTTATTTTTATCGCCGGCTCAGCCTGCCCTGCGGGCAGGGCTGGCCCAGCATGTGGTGCCAGGGATCGAACCATGGTCCCTACAGCCGTCCAAGCTTTCCTAAGCAGGCACTTTAGACCACTGAGCTATCCTGCCGGGCCCCTCTACTGAGCTTTTTAAAACCTCAATATGGAAGGCAGATGCGCCCTTTGTGGTGAGGTGGGAGGAGATACCACCGTCAGTGGGGCAGCAGTGGTCCGTCTGCTGTCTTCAGCCTCCTCGGCAGCCTTCCCCTGAGGCTGGCACCTGTGTGTCTGCAAAGTCATGCAACTGATTTCCTACTGGGAGGCTGCAGAGTCAATGTTTTCTTTTCAATAGACATGAACTTAAGTGACTTGGCCAAGATGAAAAAGACCGGGAATCCCAGAACCCAGGTTCCTGATTCCAGTTTGAACCTCATTTTCCCAGACGGTATTGGCTCATTGCTCTTGCACCGTACGACTCCTTCTTTGCCACCCAGTGTGTCCCTCCCAATCTGATCACATAATGTGTTTTCCCAGAACATTATAACACAAGGTTTTTTCAAATGAGTACTATTTCATTTTCACTAAAATTTAAACATTACCAAAAGAAAATGAGCATGAGGAGACTTTTATATGGAATTTAATTCCATAGAAACAATTTTTGTGCCTGTAAAAGATATTCAGAGAAATCATTAATGGATTATCCAGAAACCTATGCAGCAGAGAAGCCTTGGCCAATGCTTCCCCCAGACATTTCTTTTCCTGTTTAAAGCCCTATGATCTTCCAACAAGGCCAAGACTTAAAAGCTGCAGCAAAGCTGGTTGTGGAAAGAACTCACTTTGGTTCTTTTACACTTTGGGATTATAGCTCATCCCAAACTGGGTAAGGACAGAAGGAAAATCTACATTTTTAAACCATGGGCAAGAGCTCTAAATGCTGCTAAGTCCTCATGGGTAGGTGTAGACAGTGCTCATTATGTCAGAGCTCGTCCCTGGAAACGCAATACTGCCTGCACAGTCAGACTCTTCACAAGGCCAGGCACACGGGCAGAGGGAAACTGTATCACAGGAAGTTATCCACTACCCATCAAGTTAGAGTGAAAAAACGTTACTTATTGTTAAGGGATAATAACTCAAGGATTTGTCATTCCAAACGTTTAGAAGGTGAATAAATGCAGTTACCAGGAACAATTCTGCTTTCTTCATCTAAATTTATTCTTTTATCACAATCCAAACTTTGAAATCGATAATCTCAAAATGACATTGCAAAAGCTAGGCTAAGAAGAAAGGCAAAAATGACTTATCAGCAGTGAAAGTATAGATATTTCAATGATGCTCATATAATTAGCTGGCCTGCCCAATGTTTTCCTTTTCAATAAATATTTTCCAAATTTCCTTATGCAATATAGTAATACATGTCCACTTTCGTTTGGAAACAATTTGGTTCACAAAGAGAGGTGTCGGGCAAAAATCAGCTTCTGTGCTCAAACCATATGCCAGGTGGAGAATGCCACAGCAGCTATCTTCCCCGGAACTGTGAGGTGAATTAAGTTCATCAGAGAAAGTACCACTATATTGATTGCTTGCCAAGTGATTCATGGTGTGCAGCACACACACAGACACACACACACACACACACACACACACACACACACTTCTACCAAACATGTAGGAGACGTTTTTTCATGATTACATTGATTAGAAAGAAGTGAGCTTTGTTATAGTTGCTGACCACTCTGAGGTCATTTAATCAAATAAGAACCTGTAAGAAGGTGCTTGATAGGCCAAGTTCTCTTCATGTCCATGCAGTACCGCTGCACCAAATCCACTCTTCCACCAAGCATACCCTCTACCTCCTCTTATTTGAAGATAGAGGCCTCGTTTTTCCTTTCTATTCAGAAAATGTTAGCACAATTAGTAAAAAAGAATACTGCATATTTTAAACCTAATTTTGCTTTCAAAGCCCAAAGAAGTTCTTTTATTTTTAGAAAGTGTCTTAGAAAATGTAAAACTAATTTCACGTGTTCCCACATCTCTCCACCTCAAATAACTCATGTCTCTTCCCTACCAATCTTCTTTGAACACTGTCGATTATCAGGCTTTTTAAAAATAGAGGTCTAAAAAAATATAGAGGTCTATTGTCACACTGTCACCTAAGACAGCTGCCTTGTGCGGCTCCAGAGGTACCATTCACTTTGGTCTACTTTCCCTGGAATTATGCAACTTGGTGACCATGGTGGTGATTTTGAAATGATCAAGAAAGTTCTCTGAAATTACTAAAGCTGTCTTTGTACATGTCCATGAAAAAGAAAACAGCTAAGGTTTATTCACTCTGCAGATCCTCAGATTATATGATCGTCAGATTATACGCATGGTTCGCTGACCGCTTCCACTTCCTACAACCAACTGTACTGTGGATTCTTTTGCTTGTAGAGAGAGGAAAGTGCTGGAAAATTCATACATTTGCAAGCCAATTTGTATTTGGGAACATTTGAAGGAAAGCTCTCTTCATTCCAAGTATGAGAGAAAAATAGTGCAACTCCGTGCTCTCTTACGGTTTCGCTGCCATGCCAGACAGGAAGTCATGAACCTTACTACAGGTTAGGGAAGACTTCCTTCTATGGGTGCCCTAGTGGGAATCTCTCTATTGCCTATGTTTGCAATGCCTCAAGGACATCTCAGCATCCTAACATTAAGGCACTTCCTTGAACCTCTATCATCCCTCAGCCACTGATTTAGGCTGGGAGGAGACATGTGGCAAGACAGACCCATCTGTGTGTCAGGTCACGTGTTTATCTGTCTCACTGGATGCTGGAGAGGCCACAGTGGTGGCTCATGAGCTGATCTGATGAAGCTGTTACTAAGGAAATTGTTGTTTTCCACACACGGCAATGACCTTAGTAGCTCTGCACTCAGTCAACTGCATTGTCTTTGACCAGGCATATTAACGATTAAGGCCATGTTAGAATTGAGGAAGAAGAAAAGGAAAGAGGCAGAGAGGAAAGGAGGGATGAGAAAGTAGGAAGGAGTGGGGAAGGGAGGGAGTCTGAGGAATGTCATTTACAAGGGCCTCCATCCTGAGTGGGACTTACTGCATCCATGCCACTCTGCCAACAGAGCCCTGCAGGAATGTCCTTAGGAAGCACTCGAGGAGATTCTCAGCCACCACCCCCCCAACATTATAGGAGAAGGCATTTTTGGCTGCACAACTTATTCCTAGATTTCTAAATAGATAGCAAAAAAAAATCTGTGTGCAAACAAAAAATTGATCTTAATGTCCTTAATAACTCACAAAGATGATATTATACTGAGTCATAGAACCTAGGGAAAGATAACTATTTTTAGTGGGACGTTATAATTGCCAGAAAATAAGGTGCCTTGAGTGTTTCAGGAGTTAGCAGGTGATATTCTGATGGCAAGCCAGTTACTCCATGAATAGCAGTAGCATTCACAAGGGAGACAGAAGGGAACAGAGCTCAATTAAAATAAAATAGCCTTAGAAGCCTCCCGCCCTCTCCCCCAGTTTCCCTCCCCCTCCCCCTTCCCTTCCCTCTCTTCCTCTTCCTCCCTTCCCCCTCCCTTCCCCTGTCTGTCCTCCACCTTTGGCCCCCTCTCCCTCTTTTTCCATCCCTCCCTCTCAACACAAACACACCTACAGGGATTTATCAGTAACTCATCTGATCCCTGAAACTGACAGTCAAAGTTATTGACATGTGCAGTGTCTGTAGGACTCCAAAGAACACAGGTTCATTTACTGAAATGGCCAATTTGGCAAGCGAAAAACATTCAAATTTCCATTTGACTGAACTATTAGTTTGTTTAGATATTCCAGGGTAGACAATGCTCAGGACTTTCCTAAGAAGTAGATTTACTTTTTCTTCTTATGAAAAATAAATTTGTTATAAAAGTTAATTGAATAGCAAAAAGAAAACTTGCATTTATTACTGGTATTTTGTGCTGATCAGTGACTACTGAAGGACTAATCTACTCTCCCCAAAATGAGGTTGACACCATAGTTCCTGAGGTATACTGAAATTTCCCAGCTGATTTAGACCATGGGGAATGAACAATGTAAAGCACCATTACTCAAAAGGGACCTTGTGAGTTGGTTAATGAAATATTTTCTTTGTGTGCTACCATGTAGACATATGTAAATTCAGATTTTTCTACCCTGAAATACAAACTTTTTGTTTGTATTTGTATTCAGTAATCAGAAGTTAACTCATGAGAAAGATAGAGAATGGAAACATCTGATTGCTTCAAACCAACACAATGAAAGTCAATTATTTCTTTGCTAATAATTGTTTTTATTTGAAGGAAGACTAAAGGAAGTGTGGGGCTCTATTTTTTTTTTAAGTTAAAATGTAAGTACTAACTCATGTTATTTCCCGTCATAGTTAAATATCCAAACAAAGGTTTTTTTTGAATGAATAAATTACTGATTTCACAACAGCTACACTGCAGATGATAGGCTGTTGAGAAACACTGGATTCGGAGTCGTTTATCTGTCCTTGCTACTATGCCTTCCAAAGTATGGCCTTTCTCAGGCTTCTGTAAACTTATATATCAGTCTTAACTTCATCTGAGCCAGAACAGTATGTGTAGAAATAGACTTCACCGTCTGAGAAAAACACACATATGTACTCATTAAACAAAACCAGACATAGGAGCTGGATTAGACCAAGTGTAGCCATGCCAGATGGGCCATCTTCGTCACATTTCACTGCCAATTAACAAGGGGGATAGTTTGTTTTTCATTGAAAAGTAGAAACCACTAAACTAGCTAGCATAGAGTGCAATCATTGTAAGAGAGGAAACTGGGAACCGCAAAAAGAATAAGTTGGCACATGTTGGATAGGTTAATTTCCAGTAGAATATTAAACATCACATGAAGCTTTCTATGTGACTATCTTAGGTGAACAAATACATGATATGATCACCCTTTTTGCTTTCTTCCCAGTAGATATCTATTTCCCCTGAGAGAATGAGAGCTCAAGTGATGTCACTCCACACAAATAGCCCCCCAGTCCCAAAATAGCCATAAGATGGCCACATGAGGTCATGTATTCCAGTGAAGAAACACAACACATAGTGAATTTCAAGCAACTCTGAGCAAGCTGGACCTGTAGCATAACACTGCTTCCAAAAGTAATACAGCCTTCAACTTTTGTCGTGAAAGGATGTGCCAAGAACCACTTTTCAGAAGGATCTATAACAGTTAAAAAGTGCCATGGATTTAAAAAAAAAAAAAAAGATATTAGGGTAGTGCAGCGACAAACTATATTTGATGAGCAGACATGCCCTAAAGCTTTACATTGATGATGCTTGGAGTCCTTGCCATGGAAGTTGGAAAATACCATGTGAGTAAATTCTAATGTTCTGTCTGTTCAGATGGGAAAGATAATCACACTCAAGTCCTGACTGCTTTCCCCACACTTTGTGAGCCAATAATCACCAATCATCATTCTGAAGGCCTGAGAAATCTTCGCATTCAACCAAAGCCAACTGGAGAGTAATAGTGTGGGAATATGTGGTGGTAGAAGGAGAAACACCCAGGTCAATGGGGGCGTGCATCAAGACTCTTTTTTTAAAAAAAAAAAAAAAAAAAAAAACAACCTGACATATTAGGAGCAGTAAGCTGTAGGGTTCAATTTCTCCTCCCTAATAAAGCAAGAATGTAGGGCTGAGCCAAAAATACACTGCTTCAAAGGCAGTGAAAAAAAAAAAATCTCAATTGCAGCTCTGTCCCTCTACCTGACTCCCACCTTTCTATACAGCCATGAAGCAATCACTCTCTGACTGAGCTCGACTCCAGCGATAGCTACCATGTTGCTCTCAGCGCCCATGTGTTCAACTCAGACATTAGCCTAGGGACTCTTTATGGCTTGTGAAGTAGATCTGCAGTGACTGAGCAGGCACCCAGAGGGTTCCCTCTTAGCTCTTCAAGTTCCTGACTGGGGCCAGGCACACTGCAGTGGTTCCAAGAATAAAGAACCTGAGAACAAAGCCTCCAGTCTGTGTGCTGTTCCTAGAAAGAAATCAAGAGTGATTAAGTAAACTCAGAGCCCAGGGAGCAGCAATTGCCTCCGCAGGCTATATCCTTCTCACCCTGACACTGGTTCACTCCGGAAGGAGTTTCCCACACCTCCAGGAGAAAGGGCTGGAGAGTTGCTAGAGGTGTAAGGACTGGCTGGCCTGAAAATGGGCAGGGTGAGAGAGACTGACTTTCAAGTCTACTTAGAAATAACTGTCCCTAAGACATTCTACAGGCTGGGACATCTCAACTTTGTCAAAATACAGTTTAGTTAAGTAGTCACTGAAGTGCTGGGTTGAAACAAAGAATGAGAGGGGCCTCAGAGAACTTTGCATCCTGTCACCTCTTGCTTTTAGAGTTGAGGAAGCTAAACTCAGAATTGACACCTACTCACTCCCAAAGTTAAGGTCGTGAACTTTTAAAAGAACTTAGCAAAAACTTAAATGTGTGTGTGTGTGTGGGGGGGGGGGTAACAGACTCCTGTGTATGTGCTACAGTACAGAAAATTGGGCTAGTCAATTTCCTCCTGCCTCTGTGTGTCAGTCTGTTCAAGCACGGTGCCCGGGACCATGCCACATTACACTGTGGTCCACCTTCTTCTGAGTCAAGAACTAGTAGTTTGTTTTGCCAGTCGTACACATGGACAGGGACAGAGCACCACAGGAAATGTTGGATTGCCACTGTCCTCAAACTGAATGGATAGAAAGCAAGCAAGCAAGCTGTCTGTATCCAATTCCGCTTTGATGAATTCTCCTCCTTTCTCATCTCACAAAAATTGCTCCCAACTTAATGCAGAAATTTACAACACGCTTTCCGGTGCCACCACTGTCCGATCTGAATCTGGTTGGAATCTCTGAGGTCTTGGCGCCTGGGAGCACATCCCAGGGACAGCACCCTGGTGGCAGTTCACCCTCTCACAAGAAAATGCTCTCCCTTGTATGACTGGCTCTGTTCTTCATGCCGCTCCTGCGCCTTGGCTGAGCCACGGTTCAGGTAACCTAAGATCGCGTGTCCTGTGCGGGGGTCCTGTGCGGGGCTTTCCTCTCACCACAACCTGGAAAGTCGTCTCCAGCCCCAGAGGTGGTCGCCCGCTCCTCCTGCGCAGCCCGCGAGCGGAACGGGGTGTGGACATAGGTGAGGCCCGCAACCTCCCGTGGCCCCGCGCAACGCTTGCGCTCACCGCCCCGCCGCGGGGCCGCGCGCTTCTAGCGAATCTGGACACTGAAGGCGGGAAAGAGGACCACGTGCACAGTCCCTAACCCCAAGTCATCAGCCTGGACCGCACGTCGCTGCGCCACGCTTTCTGGGAGAATCAGTTCTCCGCCTAACCTGAAGTCTGGAGCTCCTGCCTGGGCGAGAGCTGGGCGCCACGCGCCCGACCCCACGAACCCCAACCCCTGCTCCCTTCTCCGCAGCAGAGCGCAGGGCTTGAGACAGCGGGAGGGTCCTGTGCAACTAAGAACTGGACAGCAGCGGGCTTCCTCTGGAGAGGTCACCGGCTGCCCGAACTTCCACCCCTAAGGTCCAAGCTCGGGTCACCTTGGCCCGCGTGCCTTTCATTCCAGCCTCTACCCCCAGGGGAGGTTATTGCAGGTCACCGCCACCGCACCTTCCTCCCGCTTCGCTCCACGCACCGCAAACCGAGCCTCCCTGCCGAGCCCGCGCGCCAGATCGCGGCGGCCAGCAAAGGTACAGCGAGGAGCACCGCAGAAAAAAAGCGGGAATAGGAACCGCTGCCTGCGCGGCGCTGCCTGGATCCCGCTCGGGCGATCCCTCTCAGCACCAGTGTCGGAGCTGGGAGTCCCTGCTGCGCATCGCAGCAGCGCTTTCCAACTAACTTCTTCCAATCTGTAGCTGATGTGGAAGTCCGGCGGTCTGCAGGTGGAGGGAATGTGAAGGCAATACCTACCGCTGGCGGCGGCCACCCCTCCCCAGGAGGCGGTCAGACTCTGGAGCCCCAAGCCCAGGACCACCAGGAGCAGTGCTTTGCTCTCCATCTCGGCGCGCGCTCTTCTGCAGGAGCTGCGGGTGCACGGGCTGCACCGCGGGCGAGGACGGCTGGCGCTCCGCACCAGGAAAGTCGTCCTTTACAGGGAAGGGCAGGGCAGCTGGAGTGGGCAGACTTCCTCCCAGGAGGAAGAGAAGGCGGAGGAGTCTGACACTGTTTCCACTCCGCGGCGGCTTAAGTGACTGGAAATATGCAAATAAACCTCATCACCTATTGGCTACAGACTCCTAAGTTGGGAGGAGGGCCCTCAATTCACTTCCAAATATTTGAGCAAACTGCACTGAAGATCAGCCCTGCCAGCAGCGAGAAGGGGAAAGGGCAGAGAGAAAAGTGTGTTGTTGCTCCCTATTAGGCCCCTGCTTGTCCTACCCAAAGGGATCTGCTCCCCAGAGCCGCCTGTGTAGGCACAAATTTGGTCTACACTGATCTAACTACTTAATTATGGCCTGTTTGCCCAGGAGAGACAGAAGTTTTGTTCTGAAAGTACACTTGATCAGCAACTTAATCTACTTCTTTGCAGATGGATCCGGATTGTTACCTTGCTATGTCGCCCCTCCTCCCTTCCCCTTAAATCAACGGTAGGGAGGAGAAACACTAGCGCTCTGCAAGCTGCACTTGCACAGTGCGGTGCTTTAATTTGAGCAAGACGGATTAAAGTGTGTGGTGGAGAAACACCCACTCGCTTTAAGTGGCTTTAATATTTGCCTCAGGCACATTAGCCTCAGGTTCATTGAGGAATACAGGAACATTCTCCCCTTTAGAGGCAGAATATCAAGGCCAAACAATTTTTAAATTATACTGAGTTCTAAACGGAGAGTCACAAAAGACATTATGCAGTGTGGTTCCAAGTCTACAGAGACAGAAAGTAGATTAGTGGTTGCCTGGGGCCGAAGAACTCGGGAGAGGCTGGCTGGGCTTGGGCTGTTCTCCAGTTATGGTATGGTTCTGGCTGCACAACTCTGTAAATGCGCTAGAGGCCACTGAGTTGTGCCTTTGCAGGGAGTGAACATTAAGCTGTTTTTAAAAAGTGGATTGAAAGATGTATGTAGAATAAGAAGAAAAAGAAAATCGCCTCTCTGCCCATATGCCAAGAAGGCTGTCAAAGGCTAAGGGCTTACAGCGTCTCTGAAGGGCTCTTCACTCTGTGCTCCCCACCTTATGGCTGAGAAACTGGCGTAAAATCCAAGCCTCTGACTCATTATCTTTGCTGCTCTGTGTGTGTGTCCCTGTCTCTCCATCCACAACACACACACACACACACACACACACACACACACACACACACACGCATGCATTTGCAGATTAGGATGAAAGGTGATGTGATTTAAGCTAAGCTCAACTTTAAAGTTTTCCCCAACAACAAAACAGGGCTGATAAGGCCCCACTAATTCTCACTTTGGTGTTCTGTGGGCAGAGTGCTATCTTGCAGCAGGTGCATACGGTGCCACAGCCCAGTGTGTCACAATTACTCAACAACAGTCCACATTCATTGAGCCCTAAGAAAAACGTAGGGAATCTTACAACCTGCCGAGAATCAAACCCCAGAGAACTGTTCAGAAGTGGCCGGACAGACCTCCTGGATGGATAACTGCGATGTGGATGTCCTTCAAAGTTTACGTCATAATTCTAAGTATGAACACAACAAAAGAGGAGTCCATTGCTTCCGATGTGATCACGATATGAAAGACATAACGGAAGTGCAGAGATGCCTCTCTCCTCATATAGAACACCTATTTTCCTGCATAAGATCTCTGGTTAGAGAACCAAACCAAAGTGCCTCGCTGCGCTTCCGAGAACTGCAAAACTGCATGCGATCACAAAGGGGCAATCTGGTGCTTCTCCAGGCTTTTTTACGGGCCAACAGCTAACAAAATCAAGATGCTTAGGAGCTGGGCTACACTTTTGTTTGTGCTAAGTGCAGCCTTTTCCGTTATGCTGCATGTCCATCAGAGCTGCAGAGATTTCCAGGAAGGACTAACCTTCACAGCTAGGCCTGGTGGCACAGCAGATCCGCTGGCCACTCTCCCGGAAGGCTGTGGGCCGGTGGGTGTGGTGGCAGCTCTGCCTCCTGATTGGCTCTGCACTGGGAGGGATCAGGTGCCTGCGTTCTCACACCTAGACTCACATGAGCTCTGGGTCAAGACTGCATGTGCCTCAGAAGGGAATCCTGTCCAAACTTCGACAAGGTTATTTGGCCAGAGATAGCCTGCAGCTTGGCTTTTTCTAGAAGTGATATTCATCTGTAACAAAATTTTTTTTAAAAAACTTTAACGATGCTAGGCATTTTATAAATGCTTAAGAAGGCATATTTAAGGTAGATATTCAGATCTAATCTACCTTAAAATGATATAAATAAAAATATAGGGAATTAATGAAATAGCTGAAGTTCCAGATATGAGGAACACTCTCCACCTGCCTATTATTCTGCTTGCCTGATGTTTGCACACAGTAGGCTCTTCGCATCTCTTTCTGCATTTAATCATGATAAGAATACCCAGAATTAAACAATATTCTCATTGTACAGATGAAGGAGGATGAAAATCAAAACAACTTAAATAACAGTAACAACAAAGTGTTTTCACTTTAACAGTCACAGGAGAGAAAAAAATGTATTTAATCTGTTAAATTTTAATGTAGCTGTAATTACAAACCAGAAAAGGCTGGTATGCACTTGGATTTCTTTTTGTTGGTTTAATGATTTTGTTGGCTCAATGCAGATTTCATTTTGTAGTTTCCTTGCTGAACTAAAACAGGAAAGGTCTAAGTGAGCTCTAAAGAGCATCAGTTGAGGTGGATCTGGTCTCTGTCACAAAATAATTATATTTAATTCAGGAATAATCATTCCCTACAAATAGAATATAGAAATGAAAAACTACCCCTATCAATTTTTAAAATGCATTGACTTTTTAAATAAAAAACTGAGCCAGTATGGTTATCAAAAATCACTCTGAAGGGCTTTACAACACATCCCAGCACATTTGAGTACTATTACAGAGTAGACAGGCAGGAACAGAGAGAGATCTGAACAGAGGTGGCTGTGGGCATACTATACTGGAGACAAGGAGGAGGGTGGGGGTGGAGTCAAGGAAAGCAGCTGTCTGTCAGGTGTCTGGGGATGGAGCTGGCCTCTTGGGAGGGTGATGGTTGGAGATGCTGGTGCTACAGAGACCTTCTCCAATCTGTAGCCCAACACAACTAGGTTGAAGCATCCCAAAAATTTCTGGAACTTTTAAGTCAGATGTGATACAGTCAGTTTGGTAAAGTTGAGTTTTGAGCCCTGGAAAAGTTCAGAGGACAAAGGAAATGCTATCTTTGGTCTATTGCCTACAAACCTCTTCCCTTAAAGAGGACTGAATGAAGAAATCAGTTCTTCTCTTCACTTGCAGCGGCAGGAGCACCGTGGAATAAGGGGAGAGTTGTTCCAAGCAAAAAAAAAAAAAAAAAAAAAAAAAAACTACCATAAAATAATCGGGAACATACTAAGAATTCTAATCGTCTGTCGTTGGTAATGTCAACACTAAAAATATTTGTCTGAATGAAGTTAAGAAACATAAAAGATAATTTTGTAAAGGAGAACTTTAAAAAGTCTGAAAACCAATGAATTTCCATAGTACACCCAGGAACAAGGCTTTCTGCCACATGTTAAGAGGTCAGAACACACAGGACAGTGCTGTCCCTGTACCAGGGAGAGAGCTGCAGCCCTTTCCTAGAATCCAGCTCATAACATCTAAAAAGAATCCCCAAAATAATTTACGTTCACTTATAAATAGATTTCTCCCTTTAAAAAACAAACAAACAAACAAAAAACAACAAAAACACCGTAAAAGTAGCTTGAGTCCCTGTGGGAGCTTTTGCTCTCTGTGAGACCTGCTGGATGCCCAGAATGCATCAGATCACAAGTTCTTGTTGCCCAGGGTCTCACGGTGAGAGATAACTTTTCCACCCAGTATCAGAGGCCTGGCCTGAAGGGAGTCAGGCTCATGGCAGAACATGTGTGTGAGGTGCCCCCTGCTGACTCGCTGGGGACACTGTCAACCTCCGAAAGGCCACACTCAGAGGCGTGAGGCAGAGTGGACTTGATTCCTTACTAAGCTATCGTGTTGTTATCCGAGTCATCTCATCCTTTGGCTGGATCCTAAGTTATGTGAAGGGAAGGCACTTCACCCACCCTGGGCACAGGCCCCGGAGCATCTGAGGGTGCAAGCATGTGAAGGGCTTGGCCTTTAGCCAATAGGTAAAATGGGGAGAAAACAGGATTTTTTATTTTAACTTTTCATTAGCTTTATTCATAAGGAATCTTTAACTTGCAACAGGTACATGCACACACACTCATACCCACCCCCCCCACACACACACGCACACACCTCTTGCTGTGGGTTACACTAGGCAGACAGAAACTGCATTAGAGAAATAGAGGCCCATCTCATTTGGTAGGCAGCTTTGCTGGCCTCTGCTTTTTGCCTCCTTTCTTCCACTTTAACCCATTAGCTTGAAAAGCAACACTGTGCCGATCAGAAACAGAACCACAAAGATAAAACCCCAAATTTCACGCCATTATTTAGTAGTGTGTACTACGCCTCGTTGCAGGGATTAACATCGTCCCTTTTTTGATAAGGTTGGCTGAGAGTTTGCCAATTTTGTTTAACAAAAGAGCTAACTCTTTGGCTCTCTTATTATTTCTTTGTTTTCTTAGTCTGCATTGCATTCACTTCTCTCTGATCTTTATAGTTTCCTCCCTTGTACAAGCCTTGAGAATATCCCATAAGCCACCGAGAAGAACGCATGTGCTGATGCTGCACGGTGGAACACCCTGTAAACATTTGCTAAGTCCATTTGCTTAAAAGTGTGGTTCAATTCTATTTCTTTGTTGATTTTTTGCCTAGTTGACCTCTCCATTTGTGATAGTAGAATACTGAGGTCTCCCTTTACAATTACATTGGTATTTATTTGATTTGTCCTGCCTGTTAATATTTGTTTTATATAGTTGGGTATGCTTGCATTTGGTGTGATTTCATGTTTATAGCAATACAGTTTGCAATCATTGAATCTCATTGGCAAATGCCCGCCAGCTGATGAATGGATAAAGGCTTGCTTTTTAAACACAATGGAATACTACTCTGCCACGAAGAAGGACAAGCTTGAGAGATTTCTAGGTAAGTGGATATGCCTTGAGATCATACTCAAGTGAGATAAATTGGGCCCACATTTTTCAATACTGTATTGTTTCTCTGGTGTGAGAGACCAAAAGTGTAAAGAAGGATGAAAATATATAATAGATATTAGAAAATGTATAAAAATGTTTAGATGAGAAAGGGAATGGAAGGGGAAAGGGGAAGGAAGGGACAAAAAGAAGGGAATAGACAAACACATGGAAGCAAAGCTTTTGTAAATAAACAAGGAGAGAGGGGTTGACGGGAAGGGAAGAGAATGGGAATAAAAGCTATGTCGTGCGCAGGTCAAATTCCCCATGATGAATGTTATCAATATGATACCGACAATGTGCCAATGAAAAAATAAATTAGGGGCCTGGGGAGATAGCTCCAAGGCACAAGTGTCTGCTGGGCAAGTGCAAGGTTGTGAGTTTGAACCCCGGTCCTGCAAAAAAAAAAAAAAAAGAAAAGAAAAAATAAATTAGACAAGTAGGAAAAGAAATGTAAGTGTGCACGACCAAACAGGAGTCTTTCTCTGGCCCGGACTTCACTTCCAATCCCCGAGGCCTCCATGAGCACCTGGCTCCCTTGTGCATCCTTCCATGGAAGTCTATGCAAGCACAAGCATGGCTATGTGGGTACATGTGTGCTGGTGTGTGTGCATTCATTCACAAACACGTAACTCATTCATATAGGAATGTTGGTACCCTAAGCATTTTGCTTTACAAATTAATTTTTACTTAATAATGTGTCTTAGAGATATGGCATATTGTGTGGAGGAGTTTTTTTAAATAGCCACATAAGATTTCACGATAAAGTTGAATCACCATTTACTTAATTAGACACAAGGTTTGCTAGGCTTGTTCCACTCTGCTTAACAGGGACAAAATCAATTAAATTGTGGCATCAAATATGTGAATATTTATCACTTCGCTAACGAAAGCCACTTGCCCTTCTATAAAACTGCACAAATTTATATTCCTACCTACAGTGTAGGACAGTGATTGTGGACATTCTACCCATAGTAAATATTACAGAACTATTTAGTGTCTGCTAACCTAGCAAATGGAAAATAATGTTTTCCTTTGGCTTATATTTTATATAACACCAAAAAAAAAATAACTAACTTTAATACAACATTGACTATGTGCTATGCACTGTTCAATAAGCTTTTCATATATGAATTAATTCAGTGTACAATAGCTTTCAATATTAAAATGTGCAGTTCATCTATTTCAGTTGTCCAGTTAAGTAATTTCGAGTATATTCACAGAGCTGTGCAACCCTTCCCAATCTTAGAACATTGTAGTCACCTTCAAAGGCATTGTCCCTCCACACTAGCCTCTTGACTTCCACTCTGTAGCCTTGAGCTAGGTTTGGTCTCAGTGCATTTAGCAACTAGTTTGTTTGGGAAAATTATTAAATGAAAGACATGATTGAAAGGATGAATTTGGATTCTCTGTGACTTAAAGTTTCCACGTGAAGGAGCGTAGAAGTATGATCCTATTCATAAAGGGAGTAAATTCAAGTAGTCAGAACCAAATAAAGAGGGCCCGGATGTTATGAACACTTGTGATTATACTATGGAACTTTTTACTTTCCTTATGTGATTTGGATGATCTGTAGCCGCTGACACATTTTCACAAGTGCCTTTTTTTCTACTTGAGTCAATATTGTAGCACAAAATTAAATCTCATTTTTATGAATGCTTACCAATTTTTTGTCATTATAAGTTGAGAAGATAGAGTACTGCTTTATTGAAAAATTATGTCTATGTTCAGTGTCAATTCCAAAAACTTTCACTGGAAGTACTTCAATAGTCTAATGATCATAGTCATATGTGAACCGGCTTATCAGTTTCAAAGCCATCAGACCTAATTTGAAAACTTCCTGGGCCTGGTCATGATTTTCAACCACTCAGGAAAATTAGTACAGAAATCCACTTTCAGAATTCTGCCTAAAAACTCTACCTTGTGAATTTGCACAGCAGTCCTTACATTTCCTTTCCAGATACAGGAATTGGATAGACCCATGTTGAAAATTCAACACTGCCATCCCAAGCTGTCTGGACATTGTTTCCTAGGCCTGTTCTTTGGACTATTTCATGCTATAAAGGTCAACCCAACTGACGTATTATTTAATTGCAACGTAAGAAGGGGAGAAACCTGCCAGGACCTTGAGCCCAAATTACTAAGGGCTTCTCTAGAGGTCTTGAGCCCAATTTGCCTTCTGGACTGGTCAGGAAAGAAAGGCAGGCTCCTGAGCTTGGTCCTCCTGCCTGAGAAGAGCAGTCTTTTCTGAGACAAGTAGGCTTTTTGTTGTTGGTGTTCGACTCCAGCAACCCATGAGAAGAAATGTTCCAAGCAAAGCAAATCCCATTAGAACGTTATAGAGAAGACTGAGAGCAGATGACCACGTCTCCAAAGAAGGGAGGTCAGAGAAGCCAGAGCATGTGGCTGTTTCTGTATTGCTAGGACCTTAGCTCGAGGGCCACTTTGATGACATCAGGTCACTTTGATATCCTAAGGGGATGTCCTGTTTGCTCATCAGATATCCTGTGAATCCTTACCTATAAGACTCTGGCGCGGGCTTATACTAGCTGCTGAAAGTTGGCTGTGAAGTCTGTGGCAATCTGGTAAGCAGGATGATATGATTAGTAGCTCAAAATAAACCTCGCAGTGTTTGTACTATGGAGATCATCAAATGGCAAAAGCAAAGGCTTTTCTTCCTTGGAGAGACCTAGCTGTTTCACTTATGCCAGCAGCTCAGACTCCTGGTTATAAAAACTTAGACACAAACCAATCATTCTCAACAAGTGATTTTAGCCTCTATGTAGAGTTTGAAAACTTTTAGCTTTACTACTTCCCAAGATTTTTTGGTTATTTATGATCCCATAAGCTTTGTTATTTTTTTCTATTCCTATAAATAATGTCATTAAGATTTTGAGAGGTTATCCATTGGACACACTGAATCTCTTTGTGTGGTGCTATGACTCACATATAGTTTGAGTTTGTCCTTCAAAATTTTATGTGCTAGGCTGTACATGATTTCAAAGTAAATCCTGAGGGGATTTGATTGGCCTTGGGAGATACCAAAGTTCCATGTTTTGTTATACAAGTCTTGCTTTAACTTGCCCTTAACCTCCCAACAGAAAAGTTTAACCATGAGACATAAAATGTGAAGCTGGATTAGTATGCCGAGTTGTGAAAGGCTTAAATCAACAGCTTTCATCATTGCCAGTTTTGCCAGTGACGCCCTGCAATTATGGAACATTTAATTATGTATACAACTAATTTTTCTTAGTTCAATGAGAAGAAAATTTTTTGTACCAATAATGATTAGAAAAATTATCACATCTACACCCTGTGCTCTGTATAATTACTAAGAGGACAACAATATGCATTGTATCAAATACTGGAAATGTACTACTAACATGTCTGAAACTATCACATTGTTATTTCTTATTAAATGCAATAAAAAATAGAAAAAATTTATGTGCTAGGGCTGGGGACATAGCTCAGTAGAATTAGTGCCTGGCAAGCACAAGGGCCTGAGTGCAATCCCCAGTTCTGAAAAAAAAAAAAAAAAACTGTGTGCTATAAACTTGCTCTCCTATGTTTGTGTTGAGCTGATAAAAACTTTAAGAGATAGGCCTTGAGCAATCATGAAGAATGCTTTCGAGATGAGGTCCTAAACCATAATTCCAAACACTTGCTTATCACAAAGCACCAACACAGCAATTAAACCTGGATACGTAAGTTTTTGTTTAGAAAGAACAACTCATATACTAACATCTTTTGCCTGGAATGAAAGCCCAATAGTCCATTAACAGACATTTCAATGGTGCAAAGAGCTTTCTATCAAAAGTTAAACATCTGTATTTGACATGCTTTTGCACAATTAATATAACCCTTACTGTTGTATGTTGTTAACTTGTCAGACCTTGCCTCATACTTTTGCTTTGAGAACAAGAAGACAAGAAGTATGCAGGTGATCCACTGGTCTGATTCTTGAATCAAACTTGACATAATTCAAAGCTGAAAACAGCTGCCCACCAGCATAAGATGATTCATACAAAGAAATAAAAGCAATCCCAAACTTTCATTGGCTTAAAACTATTTGACAGAGTATTCTACACTTTAAGGATTTCATTCTTAGAATAACCAATTGCACTACCCTTTGTCATTCCTTCATGCTCTATTCCCAAGCATTGCATAAAGGTCACAGGATTTACTCTTTCAGGTAGACTTTTTTGAACATCTTGAAAGCCTAATAGCTCCATTTGCAACTTTCCAAAATCTTACCAGTTTTTTTTTAAAGGAGGAAAGATTACTTAATTCAAATTTGGCTTTATCTGGAGATATAAGGAAAACCAAGGCACCATGATAAGTCTCCATTTTTGTAATATCTTTCAGGCTATTTTATAATTTTATGCTGTATTCCTTGACACAAAGAGCTTCTTGATGAATGACACAAGGAAATTGAATGACTGGACCTTTTGCTCCCTTATCAAAGAACTTGTAGAACTGGATGTTGCTTCCACCATGCAAGGTGTCTTGGCACTAGTAATTGAAACCACTGTTTCTGGTCTTGTGACAAAAAGCCTCTATCACCTCTTCACTGTAGACCTCCATCCTTTGGGTTTTTCATGTCAGAAGCATTACTTTCACCAACTGCTCTTGTGTTATCACCAACAACATAACTGGAATTCAGATTAACACTGGAATTGGGAAGAGTACTAAGACTGGAATTAACACAGGGATCATTAACATTGGAATCAGGATCAATTGTAATCAGTACTGGAAATAGGACTAGCACTATGTAGTAGATTTCTACCTGGTGGGCAACTTATTACACCTAGATGAATTAAACTAGCATGGTGGTGGGTCTGGGAGGCCCTCCTGAGGATTGTGCCAACAGCATGAAAGGAGGCCCAGGAGAAGCTGCTGAAACACTGTTAGGGACGCTGCTTGGAGAAGCTGTTGGAGCTGTTGGAAGCTGCTCGTTCTCTTGGGCTGGTCTGCTGGGGGACCTTGTCATACAAGCTTTCCTGATGAGCTTTGAGAAGCTCTGGGCCTCATCTTGAGCATTGCTTCCTGGCTTCAGAGGGGGAGATGGAGCATTGCCCTGTCTCATGAAAGAAACTTGCCACATTGGTTTTCCTGATGGAACTTGGCTTTCCTCATCGTCAGAGGAGCTCAGGACCTCACTGTTGCTGAAGATGGCTGTGGTTCTTTTCAGAGAGCTCTGGTGCTTACCTTGAGTGTTGCTTCCTAGCTCCAGCTCAGATCCCTCAGCCTGATGGCACAAATTCTTCATCCCACTGGCACAGACTTCCTAGCTGCCACCGCTGACTTTTAGGCCTTTCCAACACAGACCCATGAAGCAGGCCTGCAGGACTTTGCTGTGGATTCTAGGCCTCCAGTTGAACTGGTGGTAGACATTGTATGAGCTCTAGGTTTCCAGCTGGACTCATGCAGGATATTAGAAGCTGGATTTCACTTATTTATTTATTCATTTATTTAGTGTTTAGTGTGTGGATAGATTTCCTGCACTTGTTTTATGTTATTCTTGGGTAATTCCTTATAAAGCAATATTATAAAATATGTCTTGTACTACACTGTTTGCCTTGCAAAAACCTCAAAGCATGACACAATGGAATTGAGGTAAATTGAAATTAGATTAGCACTGGAATCAAGATTAGCACTGGAATTCTGATTGCTACTAGTGTTGGATCAGTAATAGAATTGGGATTAATTTTGCAATTTGAATTAACTCTGGCATTAGCATTAATTAGTATTGACAGTGGAACTCATATTATCTCTGGAGTTAGAATTAGCATTCAAATTAGTCTAGGCACTGGAATTGGGATTAGTATTTGATCTGAGATTAGCGCTAGGTTGGTATGAGCACTGGGTCAGTTAATCTCATTTTCAATATTAATCTACTTCCAGTGCTAATCCCAGACCCTACAAATTGGAAACTAGCCTGGGCTTTATAGCAAAATCATGTTTTTAAAAATCTTCTCTTTATATATTACTCATCCTTAAATATTTTATTATAGCACAAAAATGGACGAATACACAGAAAATATATATCAATAGTGGGCTTGCTTCTAGAGTAGCACTGAACATATGAAAACAACTTTGTAAGCAGGTAATTGGTGGGCCAACCTGTGCACTTTTGGAAGAATTTGGAAAACTGGAATGAATTTGGAGAAGTAGGTTAACCTTGATCTGTATCACCATAAATGGAACATTATGAATGATTCATCTGAGATCTCATAGGACAGGACTAGAAAATCAGGGGGAAAAAAGATCACCTCTGTTATGGTTTGTATCTAGGTGTCCCCCACCCCAAAGCCTCATGCAGTCACTGGACAGACTTCTAGAGTTTGTCACTAACTGATGATCAACTGGAATTATGGGTGATCCAAGGCTGGGATTATGGGTGTGAGTGTTACACCCAACCTCAGGTGGATAGCCTGAATGTAACACAAGAAAGACAGAGATGGACTTCTTTTTGTTGTGATAGGTTGTTGCTACTCCTCCCTTACTTTCTTGTTCTTTGCTGCCACCAGGAATGGCTGCCCTCTGCCATGTGCTGCTCTGCCTTGGACCCAGGTGAGTACAGACTTAAACACCCAATAACTGCGAGCCAAATAAAATTTTCCTTTTTTTTTTATTTTTTATTTTGGGTGTTGGGTATTAGTCCCAGCAAGGAGAGAAGAGTGAGACAATCTTGTTATGAAGTAGTGAATAATTTAGCTAAATTTGCACATGTCTACCTTAAAGAATGATGAGAAAATAGCTGATGAAATTTCTGAAAAAAATTCAGACTAATGTTTGGTGACTTTTAACTGAATGCAGCAGCATGGCGGAGCAATGGTATAAACAAAAGACAGATGTATGATTTTTTTTTTTGTCTTTCTGAGACAGGGTCTCACTATGCAGTTCAGGCTGGCCTTAAACTCACTTTTGTAGCCTAGGCCGGTCTTGAACTCGCACTGATCCTCCTGTCTCAGCCTCCCAAGTGCTGGGATTACAGGCGTGCACCACCACACCTGGCTAGATGTATGATTAAGAGGGGGAAAAGTAGAAAAATTTGAAACTTTTCAGCCTGTTCAAAGCAAACACATTTAGGAAAAAAGAAGGGATGACCCCGGAATTCCTTTCTAAGGAGATTACTGTGATGAAAGGAAGCCAAATGCTACACATGAGATTAATTGAAAAGACCCCAGAGGGCATCTCAGAAATCTCTTGCATTGCAGACCTAGGAAGCCAAGGACAGAGTCATTTCAAGGAAGATGCTTGAGGTAGCCTCTATGGGCTCACTATTCAGGGCCAGTTTGGGGTTCTCCCCCCTGCTTTCCAGCAGAACTTCACATAGCTGTTTCACTGTGGTTCATATATCACTGCTCCAAAGAAAATAAGCAGCCCACTTTGGCATGCATGTGTGCTAATATCACGGGAATGCAGAATGCAAGAGTCATGGGACCATGGTGGTTCCTACTGCAATTTAAAAGGAAAATGTTCAAGATCAGGCAGGGGCCTGCTGTACGAACAGAGCTGTTGCAAAGATTCTATAGCAGCAAGCCGGGTCACTTACTTTCCTCTGCCAGCCAAGACAAAATATCCAACATGGAAAGTTAAAGGAGGAAAGGTTTCTTTAGCTCATAGTTTGCAGAAGTTTCAGCCACAATTGCCTGGCTCTAAGGCAAGGTAGCACAGGGCAGAGGGGCAACAGTTCGTTCATAGCAGAAGACATCAAAATCATCGCCAAAAGGAGAGACAAACTCTTTCTTCTATATTGTAAGCAAGCTACCTACCCTAGAATGGCAAAGAGCAAAGGCACTCTCAGTCTTAGGCAGAACTATCAGTGGACTGATTTACTAACCACACATCCTTAATCCCAACATCATACAGTCTGGATTCAGCGACTTCTGAGAAAGCCCTATGATCCCATGAGGATGTGAGGGGAACCAAGACACAAGCCATCGGAGGTGCTGAGTGCTGCTGTAGGAGTGAGACCATTGTTCTTGAGACCTCAGAAGGTAGAGGCTCCTGCTGTGTGCAATTTCAGCCTGAGCATCACAGGTGCTGGTGTGCAGCCTGAGAGAGAAGCCATGTGTACTGCATGGAGCAGTCATGGGAGTGGGGATGCCTGAGGTCTTGGGGTCCACTCCCATGATACTGGGTGCAAAGGAAGCTGGACTTGGACTTCTAAAGTCTTTCATTTAAAACTTTCCTTTAAAACTGGGAAGCTTGGGCTGGTGAGATGGCTCAGCTATCTAAAGTGCCTGCTTGGGCAAGCTTAGGCAACGACAGGGACCTCAGTTTGATCCCTGACACCATATGCTGTGCCAGCGATACCCTTAGGGCAGGCTGAGGCATAAGTAGATAGATAGATAGATAGATAGATAGATAGATAGATAGATAGATAGATAGATAGATAAAACTTGGAAGTATTAAAGTGTTAAAGCTTTCCGTCTGAGTTTCAGTCTTTGTAGTGACTACTTTTCTCTTTCCCTATAAAAAACAATAAATAAAATGTATTTTACAGAATCACAACTAAAATGAGTTTCCCACAAGTTCTAGATGAGACTGCAGTTTGGTCTCTGTGTGGTGCTGAATTCTTTAAAGATTTGGAACAATTGGAAGAGGACTGAATGCTTTTTGCAGGGTGACATAAATAGGAGCATGAACCTTGCCTGTGGAATAGAATTTCAAGGCCTGGAAATGTTTTGATAGTCTCCAAAGCATAATATGCTGGAAGCATGGTCTCCAGAGTGACAGTGTTGAGGCTGTGGAACCCTAAGGAAGTGGTGCCTGGGGCAAGGTTATGGGAGGAGCTGCTCTGGAAGATTCCTATAATTCTCTCAGGAACCTGGATAGTTCTCCAAGACTGAGCCCCTCCCTGAAGAACAAACCTGTCCCAGAATCTGCACGGCTTCAATCTTATCCTGTGATCTCTTCTTACCATTCTGTCGTTAGCCACCATGAGGTCCTCACTGAAAACCAGAGATGGAACCGAACATTCTTGGACTTTATCATCCAAACCTTTGAGCTAATAGTCATCCTTACTCATCCAACAACAGGTATTCTTGGTACAGCAATAGAAAACAGACTAATACAGGGAGTGTGGACATCTCAAAGGCATTTAAAAAAATTTTTTATTCATGAGCACAAGAAGTTTTTCCATGTATGTGTATGTTCTTTACTTTCCTTCATTGCTGTTTTATAGCTGCCTGAGTACAAAGTTTTTTACTTCTTCGGTTAAGTATATTTTTTAAGCACTACTGTACATGGGATTGTTCTGTCACTTTTCCTTTTGGATAGTTGTTTGCTGCTGGACAGACTTATCACTGATTCCTTTATGTTGATTTTGTATCCTGAAACGTTAATATATTGATTTTTGGCTTCCAGCAGTTTTCTTATTGTTGATTCTGTTGAGTGTTTAGGGCTTTTTAAATATTTTCATGTCACCTGCAAACAAAGATAATTTTACTTTTTCCTTTATGATTTACAGCATGTCTTTTCTTTGTTTTATTGCCCTGGTCGGGATTTCCAACATTCTACTGAGTAGAAGTGCTGAGAGTACGTATACTTACCTGATCGAGGTTTTAGAGAATCTTTTAGGATTCTCCCATTGATTATTATGTTTGTCAGTTGTGAGATTTTTATAAATAACCTGCACTCAACGAGGTAACTTTCCCATATACCTATTTTGTTGAAAATTTTTATTGAAGGTTGATGTTGAATTTTCCCAAGTCCCTTTTCTATATTATTGAGACAATTGTATGGTTTCTCTCAATCAGTCCACTAATGTACTGTATTTATTGATTTGAATACACTGAGCCATTCTTTCATCCTAAGGATTAATCCTAGCTAGCCATGGTATATACTTTTTTTTAATGTGCTGTTGAGTTTAGTATTAGTACTTTTTTCAAGAATTTTGCAACTGTATTCATTAGAAAGCATTGGTTTTTAGTTCTGTTTTGGTGCCTTTGTCTATGTTTACTATCTGGCCTCAAAAGGTGACATGGAGTTATCACATCTTTTGTGTATTTTAGAAGAGGTCAAGAAGGTGCTGAAAATCTTAGTTAAGATACAATTACATTTATATAACTATTTAACAAATGTAAAATCAGTAAATTTTCATTGGAAAATCACCCTTCAATAATGAGTCTTTGGGCCAGACAAATAGCTCTGTAGATTAAAAGCACCTACAAGCAGGCACAGGGGCCAGAGATTTGATCCTCGGGCCTGCCGTGCCAGCCTTTCCCCGTGGGGTGTGCTAAGAGAGCAATTAAGATGGTGTGGTGGCACATACTTGTAATCCCAGCTCTTGGGAGGCTGTAAACAGGTGGATCACTACAAGTGCAATCTAGTAGTGAGACCCTGAACACTGTGTAGACCCTTCCCTAAAATACAAAAAGAAAAAGAAGTCTTTTATGTGTGTATGTGCAGGGTCTCTCTACACAGCTTGGACTCATAGTGATCCTCCTGATTTTTGCCTCCCTAGTGCTGGGATTACAGGTGTGTGCCACCATGTCTAGACTCCTTTGCCAGCTTGACACACCTGGGAGTGGGCCTGGCATGACATGTCATACCGGGGATTGAAAATAATGAATCTTGTAGCTGTACATTGATAGCACATGTCTGTAATCCCAGCACTTAGGAGGCTGAGACAGGAAGATCAATGTGAGCTTTAGGCCAGGCTGGGCTAGATAGTGAGTTCAAGACCAGGCTAAATTATATAGTGAGACTCTGTTTCACCAAAACAAGAGTGAGTTTTCTAAAATATAATTTTATAAAAGTCACTTATTTTCTTTTTTAAAATTCATTTTAATGATAAAAAAGATAAAATAGCAATGAAACAGTTTCAAAACAAGTTAGTAGGGTGGTTACAGTTAATAACATGCATATTGTTGTCTTTATAGTAGTTTTTCAGAGGAAAGGGTGCAGACCTTGCATCTTGTCTAAACATTACTATAAACTTTTATTCTCAATGAACTAAGACAAAGTAGCTATGTATCTATTCTATATATATGTATCCTTCTGTATACATATATAATTTTCTTTTTAAAGTTTCTAATACTGCCGGGCGTGGTGGCTCACACCTGTAATCCCAGCACTCGGGAGGCTGAGGCAGGAGGATTGATGCGAGTTCGAGACCAGCCTGGGCTACAAAAGTGAGCTCAAGGCCAGTCTCAACTGCATAGCAAGACCCTGTCTCAAAAAGACAAAAAATAAATAAATAAATAAAATAAAGTTTCTAATACTAGGAGAAAATATCATATCATGTCTTCTAAGTAGATTGTAAGCCACAGATAGAGTATGAATCATAAAACAAAATGTATAATTAAGTAATATTCAGAAAGTTAATTAAATATTAATTAATTAAAATTAAATTAAATATTTCAAAACAACATTCCAAAATTCACATCAAATCATGATTCCAACTTAGAGGCCAGAATGTTGTGTATCATATGTATGAATCTGTAAGCAATTCAGAGTATTCACATAGCATTTGAACAGGTGAATATACAGAAAGCTGTAAACTGAGGTAGTTACAAATTACTAAGAATAAAACATAACATAAATACTGGGATGGCAAATATATGACCAGAACTTCTAACATTTTGGGGATAGGATACACAAAGTTCTAGTATGTCATGTGCATGGAGAGTGTCCATGATGCTTACTGGTGGCCAGGTGTCACTTGTGGGACTGAACTACTGCTATTTCCTTGATATCCACCTTGTAGACCCAGACGAAAGTCACTTATTTTATTAACACATACACTAAGATTCTGAGTTGTCTCATTTTTCATTGTCCCAGAGGATTTTGTGCCCCAGGCCAGGCACTCAGAAAAGGGGGGCTATTTTTACATGACCCGTGGATCTGTCTTATCGTCAAGGCACAGAGCAAATTTTTATGGTGCCAGTTTCCTCCGGCCTTTTTCAACATAATCATACCAGAATTTATGTATTCTGAATGGTAATCCTTTATCTGAGAAATAACTGGCAAAATTCTTTCTCACACTCTGAGTAGTCTCTTCACTGTTTTGGACATTTCTTTTTCAATGAAAAAGCTTTTTAATAAGACGAGATCTCAGTGTTGATCCTTTGTATCCCTTATATAAAATTCATCGCGGGTTTTGTTCTTAAAGTCTGTGCTATACCAGTGTCTTTAAAAAGGCTGTATTCCTCCCAGTGAAGGCATTTGGCATGTATGTCAATGATTAGGTGGTTCAGTATGTCTGAAATTGTTTCTGAATCTTATCATTTGCTCTATTGATCCTCAGGTCTTTTTTTTTTTTTTTCTTTTGCCAGAGCAGGTTGTTTTTATTGTAGTTGCGTTGTAGCATAATTTTAAACCAGGGACTGTGATGCCCCTTCCTTACCTTTACTGCACAGAGTTACCTTTGCTATTCTAGTTTTAAATGAATTCTAGGATTATTTTCTCTAATTTTGTGAGATGTGCGATGGAATTTTGATTGGAGTTGCCTTAAATTCCAATTGGAACTGTATAACACTTTTGAAAGTATGGGGGTTGGAATAAGTGACTGCCTGACAAGCCCAAGGCCCTGAGTTTGATCCCTGGCACCAACAAAAAAGAAAGGAAGGAAGGAAGGAAGGAAGAAAGAAAGAAAGAAAGACGTGTAGCCATTTTCATCAAACTTGGGTTCTTGCACTTGTCAGACATGTGCTGAGATTGCTGAGCTATCTCCCCAGCTCCCCACCCCTCTTTCCACTTTCTGATATCTGCTTCAGTGTCTGTTTTCAGAGCACTGCAGTTTTCAATGTTCTTTTGCGTCCTGCCTTCGACTGATTTCTAGGCATTTCATTTTGTTGGATGATATTGTGAAAGGTGTTGCTTTCCTAATTTCTCTCTCAGTGAGTTCATTGTTCGCGTGCAGGAAGGCTCCTGGTTTCTGAGTGTTGATTTTGCATCCAGCTATGCTACTGAATTTGATGATTAAATCTAGACGTCATTTGATGCAGTTTCTGGGGTCTTCTCCATAGAGTATCATGTCATAATCACATAATGATAATTTAGCTTCTTTATTTCATACTGTTATTCTTTTTTATTTCTTTCTCTTGTCTATTTGCTCTGGTTAATATTGCTGGAACTTTATCAAATAAGAGTGGTGACAGTGGACATCCATGTCTTGTTCCTGATTTTAGATTAACACAATAAAGGCCACTGGTCATGGTTACTTTTCTCTCATTGCGGAAACAAAATACCTGATGCACAGAATTAAGGAAGAAAAGGTTAACTCACAGCTTGAAGAGGTTTCAGTGCATCCTTGACGGCTCCTAGGTACAGTGCCACTTGGCAGAGGGCAGCAGTCTACCGTGGTGCAAAACAAAAAGCATCAAGAGTGAAAAGGGAGGAGCAGCAGGGAGCAAGGCTCTCCCCGTCTTATGCTATGTGCAGGCGACCTTCCCAGGGTGGTGTAGCACTGACGTCCATAATCCCAGCACTGGACTGTGAGTCAATCACAAACTCTGGAAGCCTGCTCTGTGACTGCACGAGACTTGACCGCATATCTAGACACAAACCATAACAACATGTATTCCATTTTTCTACAGGAATTTTTCTTTGTCATGGGTGTTTGACTTTGTCAAACATTTTTTCTGCATCTATGAAGATGATCATATGCCTTTTGTCCTTGGTTCTGTTAATATGGTATATCATACTCACTGATTTATATGTGCTGAACCATCTGTACATGTCTGGTATGGGTCTCAGTTGATCCTGGTATACAATCTTCTTGATGCTTTGCTGCATTCTGTTGGCCAGTAAATTACTGAGGATTTTTTCATCTATGTTCATTAAGAAGATTGGCCTCTAGCACCCTCTCTGGTCGGGTATTGTCTTAGTTACTTTTCTCTTGTTGCTGGGTCAAATATCCAACACACAAGCTTAGGGAAGGAAAAGTTTATTTAGCTCACAGTTACTGGAGGTTTCATAATTTAAAGCAGCCTGGATTACGCAGCAAGACCTCAAGACTATGCTGCCCTGTCCAGGATGATTTGCTTCATACCTCCAAGAAACCGCCGCTTGGGGTTGGGAGAACCTCTGACAGTGCCTGTTGTCAGTTTAATAGTTCGAGTCTCTTTTGGCCAGGCCCCTCAGCCCTGTCCTGGGCCTTTGGCCACGACCCTTTAGCGTCAAGCTTGACAGCCCCATGATTTACATGAGGCTTGGTGGGACAACTAGATAGGAACCATAACGGGCATCCTTTGGTTTTGATATCAGGGTAATACTTGCTTCTAGGAATAGATTTGGGCGTATTGCTTCCCTTTAAGTTTCCCTTTGAAAAAATTAATCCCATGTCTACTCAACCATCCATATTTGCCTAGATAACTCCTGTTTTCTTTATACAATTATCCTTAGCACTTTCAGACTTTAGGTATCTTTTCAGAACTGGAGCTTTACACGTGAATCTATGCTACATATTGTTTATGTTTATTGTTTTCTAGAGTCCCATGGTCTGAGAATATCAGTTCTGATTTGTAATTCTGCATTAAACTATACTTATCTCATTGATGACCATTTACATTTTTTAATGGTGTATGACCTTGTACATGCCCTTGATAATTCTCACAGTATCGCTTGACTTCTGATGGGCTTAAGCGGAGTTCCTTGTCTGATAGGAACTTGTCCATTGCATTTCATTGTGGTTTGCAGTAAATTTCCAAGAAAATCATTCTCAATTCACAATGCCTCGATTTTGAGGCAGATTTAAGCCTTTGTATATTATATGAAATGCTAACTGGCTAAATTAGAGCCTAACAACCTATGGCCCAAAGAGTCACAGACATAAATGTAAATGTTAAATATATAGAACTCTTAGAACAAAAAGTTGAATAAATCTTCATGAGTTTGAATTTGGCAAAGAATGTTTAGGTAAGATGTCAAAAACATGAACAATAGTAACAACAATGAAAAAGGTAAAATGGAATTGATCAAAATTTAAAAACCTGCATGCATCAAAAGACTCTCGAAAAATGAAAAGGACAATCCACAGAGTATTTTCTCCCACAGAAAGAAAATATTTATAAATCCTATCAGATAGGGAATTTGTGAGGAGGAAATACAAAGAACTTATCAATAGTAACAATGAAAGAATAATAAGTTAATTAAAATATGATGTGCCTTGTGTCTAGATGTCCCTCCAAACCTCCTGCAGTCATTTTCAGAGGTGACTGGATCAGAGTGTGACACTGGGATTGAACAGTGGTGCAATGCTAGTACTAAAGGTGTTAGGATGCAGGGTGTGAGTGCTACCCACCTGAAACTTGGGAGCCTAGACACAGTACAGAAGGGGCAGAAGGGGGGCTCTCAGTGGCTTGCTGCTTGTTTTCTTCTGCCTCCCCCACTCTGCACGAACTCTTTCTCCTCTGCGATGCCCCTCTGCCATGCTGCCCTGCCTTGGATCCAACCAACTAAGGACTGAGACCTCTACACACTGAGCTAAACCAACCCTTCCTCCCTCCATTTGTGGGTGTTGGAGATTTTGCCTCAGCAATGAGAAAACTAAGACAGAATCAGAAGAGACATTTTGCCTGAGAAGATATACACAAAGTCAATAAATATAGGAAAATACACTCAACATCAGTTATCAAGGAAATGCAAATTAAAATCTCAGAAGGATTTAACTGCATATCCACTAGGATAGCTAAAAAACTTTTTTTGAAAGATGACAAGTGTTGGTGAAGATATGGAGAGGCTAGGGCTTCATACACTGCTAGTTGGTATGTAAAATGATGCAATAACTTTGGAAAACAGTCTGAGACTTCCACAGACGAGTAAATGCATCTATCGTATGACCCTGTCATTTGTCTGCTAGATGCACCTGGCAGAGGGGGAGTACACAAGCACATAATCCTGTACAAAACATGGTTATTGATAATATTCAAGAAGAAACAGGGCCAGCCAAATTGCTCAGTGGATTAGCAGCCACAGGGGCTGGGAGTTCAATCCCCGGGCCTGCCATGCCTGCCCTGCCTGCCCTGCCTCCCCAGGGCTCACTGAAACAGCAATTGAGACTGGGCATGGTGGCGCTCACCTGTAATCCCAGCTCTTGGGAGGCTGTAAACAGGTGGCTCACCACAAGATCTGATCTTGTAGTGAAACCCAGACCACCTGGAGACCCTTCCCTAAAATACAAAAAAGAAAGAAAGAATTCAGATTCCCATCAAATGATGAAAGAATAAAGAAACTATAACACAGAGAACTTTCTTTTTTTTTTTTTTTTTTTTTTTTTTTTTTTTTA
>PVJA010025388.1:0-30843 GCA_004027025.1 Myocastor coypus
AGGCTAGATTAATGGCCTCTTAAAGCCAAAGGGATTAGTGAAGGTCGGGAGATGAGGAAATCCCAAGTCCAAGTTCAGAGAAGGGAGGGGATGAAGTTGAGGAATGGAGCAGGACACACAAGGGGCATGGAGGGAAAATGGTTTCAGTGCAAGAAAGAGGAGAATGAGCAGAGTGGCAAAGGCTTTTGATGTAAAATAGCCAACCGACTTTAGATTATCAGAGGCCATTAACCCACAAGTGCAAAGACCGTTTCAGAAAACCACAGCTAGACACATTTAGGCTAAAATTCAAGGACACAGAAAAATAGAAGAAAAGTCGGAGGAGACAAAAAAGAGCCGTGGTGTCTTACAGAAGATTGGCAGAGGAGCTCCTGGTGAAACATTGGTGGCATGAAGACCATAGACTGTATCTTTATCTTCTAAAAAATGGTAAGCACCGGGTTGGGTCTGCACTGTGAAGTAGTCTTTTAGGAATAGGAGCAAACTACTTTATCAGCAAAAGCCATGAGGGGAACAAACTGCAACAGGATCTGTCTAAGCAAAACACTGAAGGGAGTTTTGAGGTAGGAAGAAAATGAGACAGCTGAAAAGAAGGAAAGGGACAAGGCGCTGGGGTCAAGCAGGAGGGTCACATGTGGTATGTTTCATGAACATGGACTGTGCAGTGTCACTTATGGATGTTGAAGAAATGAAATGCATGTAGTAAGACCATAGACCTCAAGAAGAGACTCCATGGAGTTGAAGGCGCTGAGGACCATGGGGCATTGCAATGATAGCAGTCAATGAGTCAAGGACATAGTGCAGCACCATGGCCAGACACACGTAGTTTCATGTCCTCAGAATATGTCAATCAGGAATGGCCAGAAATGAGGAATATCATTTCAGTTCTACAACAACAGCTGGAGACTTTCATAAAAGACCATTGCTAACCTCAGAAAATTAGGGTCTGGGGAGATAGCTCAGTAGGTTATGTGTTTGCCTGGAAAGCACAAGGGCCTAAGTTCAATCCCTGGTTCTGAAAAAAACATTATAAAACTAAATCTGAGTTCCAAAGGAAATAGAGGACTTGAAGAACAGTATACACTAACCAGGACAAGATACATACAAAGCACTGTAGGGCACAGATTTCTGTCAGGTGCAGGTGGAATATTCTCTACACGTCAGGCTATAAACTAGGCTCAGCAATTTAAACTCAACTGAAAGCATACAAAGGATCTTCTTGATCATAATGGAAAGAAACTAGAAATTCAAATGGAAGAACACTGGAATTCACAAATATGGGTGAATTAAATAACACTCAGACAACCTCTGGGTCAAAGAACTCAAATGGAGGATGAAAAATGCTGAGACGAATGAAAAATAAATAACAATAACCAAGAGCTCGTGAGCAGTAGGGAAAACTGCACTCAGAGAACCTGACCTATTTAAACTTTTATGTTTTACAACAAAGATCTCAAGTCAGAAATTTAGCTTCCTGTCTAAAGAAAGTATAAAAAGAAAATCAAACTAAATCTAGGCCCAGCAGGATGGCTCAGTGGTCTAAAGCGCCTGCTTAGGAAAGCTTGGGCGGCTGCAGGGACCGTGGTTCGATCCCTGGCACCACATGCTGTGCCAGCCCTGCCCTCAGGGCAGGCTGAGCCGGCCATAAAAATAAATAAACAAAAGTTCTGAAACAAGAAAAAATAAAATAAAAATAAAAAAACCCCTAAATCTAAAGCCCACAGAAGAAGGAAAATAAGGATTAACACATAGGTAAATAAAACAGGATAGAAAAACAGTATCAATTATGTCAAATTTTGGTTCTTTGAAAAAATAGCAGAATTTAAAAAAGCTTTTAGCTACACTCATCAAAAATGAAAGACACTTCCAAATGCATTTTGTGTTGAAGTAACACTTCTAAAAAATTTAAAGTTTATTGAAAGTGTTAATGTTTAATTATTTGACCAATCTTACATACCCATATCTATTAATCTAAACAGATTTGATGATGAAAATATGTAATACAACCACTGTTAGATTTTTGTTCTTGTTTTGAAATTCTGTACTATATGTACTCTTGCTTGTTATTCTTTTTCTATCTTTGTTTCTGCTATTTTTACTTGTTATAATAACGTTTTAAATATTCAAAAAAAGGAAGATAAACATCACCATTGACCTCATTTAAACAAAAGAATTGTAAAGAGTAGCGTGAAGGGGATAAATAAGTTGTAGTGATCAAATCCATATGAGCACACTAATGTTCCAACTTGACACCTTTACCATTACTCTTCCATCCTTTCCAAAGCTTCAAGTTACTGTCTAAGCCAGTTTATTGCACCTTGGATTAGCATCTCTTGTAAGGCGGGTCCTAGAGCAATTCATCTCTCAGCTTGTGTGTATCTGGAAATGTGCCACACTCACTATCATGTTGAAGTACAATTTTGCCAGATGTAAACTCTTCTTGGTTATGGGTGGCTTCCCCACACCAGACTTTCAGTGCTCCATTCCACTACTCTCTGAGCACCTCTGTTTCCGAAGAGAATCAGCTGTTACCTTCACTGAGCGCATTCAAAATCTCTGTTTCTGGTGTGCAGTGATTTATTGTAGCTCTCCATGCAGCTCTCCTTTAGCTTGTTTTACATGGAGTTTATGAGTTTCTTGAGAGTCTAGATACATGTGTTTTGCTAAGAAGGTTTTAGCCATGATTATTTAAAACTGTCTTGCTCTTTCCTACTTCTCTCCTTCAACAACTCCTCATAAGTTGTTGGTGGCATACATTAGTATGCTGGAGGTTGTCCCACAAGGGTCTTAAGATTTGACCACTTTTTTTCCTTTAAACAATCCATTCCAGGTTAAAAGATGCAGATACAACTACAAACACACTCAGTCATCTTATATTTGACAAATGGGCCAAAAATGTTCACTGGAAGAAAGATAGCCTCTTCAACAAATGATGCTGGAAAAACTGGCTCTCTACATGCTAAAAATTAAAGCTAGCCCTGGGTCTATCACCATGCACTAAAGTCAAAATGGATTGAAGATCTAAACTTTAAAACAGAAACACTAAATCTCCTGAAGATAAAGTAGGTGGAAATCTTGAAGACATAGGGGTAGGCAGGCAGTTCATGAACAAAAATCAAACTACATGGGAAATACTGTAAAGAATCAACAACTATGACCTCTTATTCAGAAGCTTCTGCAGGTCAAAAGAAATCACCAACACAGTGAAAAGACAACCCACAAATTTGGAGAAAATCTTTTTTTTTTTTTTTGGCGGGACTAGGGTTCGAACTCACAACCTTACACTTGCCATGCAGGCACTTTTGCCATGGAACTATCTCCCTGACCCCTAAATTTGGAAAAAAATCTTAACCAGGGTCTTCTATCTAGAATATGTAAACTAAAAAAAAAAAAAAAAAGGTTCCCCAAATTTATTTATCTATTTATTTGCAGTACCAGGGATTGAACTCAGGATCCTGCGCTTGCTAGGCAAGCACTTATTCACTGAGCTATCTCCCCAGCAAGCCCCCAAATTTAAAGATCCAATCCAAAATGGGTACATGAGATGAATACACACTTCTTAGAGGAAGAAACACAAGAGGCAAATTAATACCTGAAAAAATGCTCCACATCTGTCATTTGAGAAATGCAAATTAAAAGAATATTGAGATATCGTCTCACTCCAGAAAGAATGGCTATCATAAAGAAATTGAATAATAATAAATTCTGGAGAGGCTGCAGGGACAAGGGAACACTTTTTCACTGCTAGTGGGAATGTAGACTGGTATAACCATTATGGAAATCAGTGTGGAGACTCCTAAAACAACTAGTATTGGAAATCCCATTTAATTCAGCTATTCCCGTTTTGAGTATTTTCCCAGAAGAACTGAAAATGCCATATTACAATGATATATGTGCAGCCTTGTTTATAGCAGAACAATTTGTTATAGTCTAATCTTGGAAGCAATGAAAAAGATGTAGTAGTTTTGTACAAAGGAGTATTACTCAATTATAAAGAAAGACAAACTCGAAGCTTTCATAGGTAAGTGGATGCAACTGGAGGCTATACTCATAAGTAAAATAAGCCAGGCCCACTTGTGTAAGTGTTGTATTGTCTCCCTAGCATAAGAATTTGAAAGAAGAAATAAAACCTGAACTGTAGAATGGGTATAGTAAAATAGAAATGAAACTAAAGGATTAAAAAACAAAGAGGAGAGAAAGTAGAAAAGATAAAAAAAAAAAAAAAAAAAGTGGGGGAAAAACATTCAAATATATATCCAGGATGGCTGAGGTGATTATACTAAAAAATCCATCAGTTTTTTTGAAAATGACATTAATATGTAGAACTTTCACCTCTACTAACTCTGTATGCTGATACCTGCAATCTAAGCAAAAACATCAAGGACAGCAACATGTAATACAAAAAACATGCTTGAATACTTCTCATCTTGGTTTTCTAAATGTGTGACATATCAATCATTACTATGTTCTCTTTAAAACATTTTAAAAATAATTATCTGAGCTAATGTAAAGCCACAGATATAATTCCAAGCTTAACAAGTAATAAAAATTTTTAAAACCATGAAAACAAAAAATAAAACAAGGGGAACCTTCTCGGTGTTGCCCAGATCAGATCGACCGTAGAACTTGGGGTTGGAGGGAAGAACCAATGCTAGCAATGGACAGTCAACCTCCAAAGGACGTTCAATCTCCAAAGCAGCAACCAATGATACACATCTGTGGCGAATGTCAAACAGAAAATGAAATTAAATCAAGGGATCCAATCAGATGTAGGGAATGTGGATACAGAATAATGTACAAGAAAAGAACTAAAAGATTGGTGTTTTTTGATGCTCGGTGAAACATGGGAATTCAGAAAAGTGTCTTCCTTTGTACCTGGATTTGCCCCTTCAGGAGTCTCATGGCTGTATAGCTTTTCATTTGACACTTAGGAATACCGCTATATACATGATTTCATTTTCAAAACCAGATTGTGTTTAGGTATCTAAATATGTTTTGTAAAAAAAAATGCTTTGTACAAAGAATTTTTTTTTGTTTAGTTATATGACTTGTAATTTAATTTTATCATGTATATAATATAACAATGATAAAGGTTAATTTTTTTTTGCCCAAACTGTACTTTCAATAAAATTTATCAAAACTTCCAATTTCTGAAGTTCTCCAAAGATCTAATTAAATATGTTCCTTAGAAACCAAAAACAAACAAACAAAAAACAATACAAAAAAAAAAAAAAAAAAAACCAAGAAGTCTGTTCCTTAGACTAGCATATTTCTGTGGATTTTCATGTCACCAATTCTTCTGGTGTTCAAACCTTTTTAATTTCAGTTAAAGTTCTTTCTTTCTTTTTTTGCTTTCTTTTTTCTTTTTTTAAAGATTTTTTTTTTGTTTTGTTTTGTTTTTTATGGCTGACTCAGCCTGCCCTGGGGGCAGGGCTGGCACAGCATGTGGTGCCAGGGATCGAACTGTGATCCCTGAAACAGCTTAAGTTTTCCTAAGCAGGCGCTTTATACTACTAAGCCATCCCACTGGCCCAGTTAAAGTATTTTTCAATCTCCAAATTTTTTATTTGATATTTTTAATAAGTTTCTGCCTTTTTTGGTGTTCTGTATTTAAGGAGACCTAATTCTCATTGCACTCTTCATTTTTTTTTTTTTAAATTTTATTTATTCATTTTTTTCTTGTTTCACAACCTTTGTTTGTTTATTCACTCATTTTTATGGCCAGCTCAGCCCACCCCAAGGGCAGGGCTGGCGTAGCATGTGGTGCCGGGGATCGAACCGCGGTCCCTGAAGCCGCCCAAGCTTTCCCAAGCAGGCGCTTTAGACCACTGAGCCATCCCGCCGGGCCCGCACTCTTCATTTTTTGTTCACGGGATTGTTGTTTTTCTAAAGTAGCTTGGTAATGGGCCATTATTCTTCACTGTGCTCACCATTCCATTCACCTTGTGCTCAGACTGTGATTTGACAGAGTTAACCCCTGTGGTTATGGCTTGGGTCATAAATGTTCCCTGAAGGCCATGTGTGAAGTTTTGGTCCCCAACCTGTGGTGCTGGGGTTGAGGGATGAAGTCCTTAGGAATTGAGCTCTTATGGAAGAAATTCAGATCTTTTGGTTGTGCCCTTGAATGGGACACTGGGACACTTGAACCCAGCCCCTTCCTGTTCCTGGCTTGCTTCCTAGCTGCACTGAGGTGCGTAGCTCCTCTATCACATACTCACCCCAGGATGTTTTATTCACTTCAGGTGCAAACAACAGACAGACAACCATGGAGCAAAATATCTGAAACTGTGAGGCACAACAGACCTTTCCTCCTTATAACTTGTTTACCTGGGGGATTTATTTATTTATTTATTTATTTATTTATTTATTTATTTATTTATTTATTTATTTATTTATTTGCCAGTGATGACTAACATGAGTGCATTCAATACTATTTTTCCCTGGTTTCATTTTTTCTTTACCTCTGCCTATGTTTGCATACTGAGCGCACCCCCAGCTCTTGAGGCTTCCTGTTTGCTTTGTCCTTTGCCTTCACTTTCTGCTCCTACTTCGCCTCTGGATCGCACCTCCACTTCCTGCTCACTCCCCACTTCCTGCTGGTGCCTTCGCATCCTGTTTGCTCAGAGGTTGAGGCTCAGGTTATTCCTGAGAGCTACTCAGGGGCTTTCTGAGCATGTACCCACATTAGACAGGTGTGTGTCCTTTTAGATTCCAGCAATGTGAAGACTCAAATACCTTACTTTTCAAAGTTCCTTATCCACCTGCTGTGCCCCTTTGCCTTTTGAGATGTCCATTTTCTTTCCATCTGACATCCTTTGCCCGTGCCAGTGGTGACTAGCTCCTTCACCTTTAAGTCTTCTGGCAAATAATCTCTTTGTAGCTTCTTTTACACTTTGAACAAGTTGTGAGGTTAGAGAAATCAAGACAGGCCATTTGTATTGGTCCTTCAGGCAATCCCAGACTCATCAAAAGAGATGGCTATCATTTCTTGGCATTAAGGTCCACTTAGTCTACCTGGCATGAGCCTCCAAGTCAGTGTCCAGTTTGGGCAGCAGAAACTGGGAGCAGGAATTCTGAGAGCCTTTCTGAGCCCAGCTGTTTATTTTGGCTTGATTGCTTCCTTCTTGCAGTGCCGCACCCTCACCCTTTGTGCAGCTTGGATGTGTTTCATGAAAGACATTTTTTCCAAAGCTGAAAAGTGGTGTTCCAGACTAGCCTTATGAGAAGTGCAAAACTCAGACACCACACAGTCACAGTTTACATAGGGCAAGTTTCTTGCTCCTGTGGGAATCCAATGCCAAGAGAGCTGGCCAAGGGCTGATAGTAGACACAGAATGAGGGGATGAGGGCATTTCCAATGGTCTGCACCCAGAGCCAGGACCAGCCCGCTTCATGTGCCATCAACACGGAGAAATAGCATGGATACCAGAGGCTTTATGGCTGTACAGGGACCAGCAGTAACACTGCTGGTTAGACTGTGAGGGATAAGGCATAGGTCCACGATGACAATGCAGCCATCATACCATAGGCCAAGAGCAGAGAGCAGCTGAGGGGGCTCAGGCACTCACAGGAGCTGTGGGTGTTGAGGTGGGGAGCAGGCATAGGGCTGGCATTCTGAGGGGTCTGGTGCGGGGCCAGCCTGAGCAGAAGGACTCTCAATACACGGGCTTGTACTGGAAGGTAGATGAGATAGAGGGAGGAGAAGGGGACATGCAAAGGATTGAGAGGTGGTATGTGCATGTTCCAACTGCCATGATTAATGTATTCATTATAGACTGCAAACATGGCCTAAGAAAAGGTGGTGACATCAAAAGGTACTGCCTTAGTTACTTTTTACTCATTGCTGGGAAAACTACCCAACACTCAAAATGAAGGAAGGAAAGGTTTATTTAGCTCACAGTTATTGAGGTTTCACTCCATATTTGGCTGGCCCAAGGCTGAGTGGAACAGGGCAGAGAGCATCCATTTCATGGTGGTGGAACAGCAATAATCGATCAACCAGGGCAGCAGACAGCAACAGCACAAGTCTGTCTCTCTGTCTCTCTTTTTAAATTACATTAGGCTCTCTGCCTTAGCTTACCCACCTCAGGCCACACCTATAATTCCCAGCAGTATTCAGACCCATAATCTCATCAGTACTAAAACACATAATCCCAGTGACTCATGAGTCAAGCATCAATCTATAGAAGTCCCTGCCCCATGATCGCATGAGGTTTTGGAGACAACTACACATAAACCATAACAGGTACCCACTGTTTGACCAGTCTGTGATAGGTCTCAGGTCCTAGGAATACCCCTAGGGCTGGATTTTGGTGAGAAATTGTGAATAAAAGTGTAACCTTTCCATTCTGCTGAGTTTCGATCCCTATGCTAAAGAATCCTGCTCTGACCTGGGTCCTTGAGCAAAACTCAGAAGTCACTTTGTCTTGCAGAACATCTACTGAGCTGGCACGCTTACACCTGGTATTGAATAGCCTTGCTGGAGGCAGAGGGTGGAGGGCCAGCATGCAGACACCCTCACAAAGCAAAGAGAATTCCTCAGCCAAAGTAACTAAGTACTCAAGGAAACAAGGCCAGTAGCAAGAATGGCAGAAACTACAAAAAACAAAAATGTATTGCAGAAACTTCGGGTATTGAAATCTCACATAGCGATCAGGAAGCAAATGTTCTTGGAGAGTGAGAAATAGACCAGATTGACAGTGCCTTCCAGAGATGATAACATTTATTTTATTGGGTAACATGGATAGTGGGTGGGGAACCATAAAGGACAGAGGAAGGGGCAAGGGGAGTAGGAGAACTGATTTGGATGTGGGGACTTACAGTCCAGGGCACACAAAGGGCCTGGGCTAGGGGCCAGGGTACAGTGAGCTCCATGCCAGGTCCTGTGCAGGTCTCTCTGTGCCTGACCATCACAGGAGTCCTGAGCAAGAATCTCCTTGGTGGACAGGTTCCCATGCTAGGGGTTGGCAGGGATGGTTATCCTGAGCGAGCCAAGCACTGTTGGAGGAGATGGCTGACCCTGTCTATAACATAATCAGCCTGGGTACAGCTGGAGGCTAGGGTCCCGAAGTGATGCCACTCTCGTGTCCAGGACCTGCATGGTTTGTCAGGTGTACAAGGGACCTGGGGGAGGGCACAGGGCTGCCTATTTATGAGTGGCAGCTCATTCTGTGGGGAGGGCTCAGCGACCACCAATCGGGCCAGATGCAGAAAAGGGCTTGGGAGGCTACACTTAGAGGATGCTGGGAACTTTTCAGGGGCCACCAAGCTCTAGGATCAGCACAGCCTGACAGACGGAAGTGGGAAAGGGTCCAAGGATGAAGGGTTAAGTAAGAGTTAATCTCAGTATAACTTTGAAGCATGGTACCCAAGCTTGTTGGCCTTGGGGGATGAGGCCAATCAACAGCAGGACTTCTGGCCCAAGGAGAGGCTGCAGCAGGCGGGGCGGGGGCAGGCAGGGCGGCAGAGCAGGGATACAGAGGAGCAGGAGGGCACGCAGCAGACAGGCTTGCAGCAGATGGGTGCACAGCAGGATGAATGGCAAGGACAGCATGAGCAGCAAGTTGGCTGGCAGCTAGACTGCTGGCAGCAGGAGGAGGAGGAAGCACCAGAGCAGGTGGGTGTGCAGCAGACGGGTGTGCAGCAGACGGGTGTGCAGCAGGCAGGCACATAGCAGGACGGCTGGCAGGAGGAGGAGTAGCAATCAGGCTGGCAGCTGGACTGCTGGCAGCAGGAGGAGGAAGCACCAGAGCAGGCGGGCGCGCAGCAGACGGGTGTGCAGCACACAGGCTTGCAGCAGACAGGTGTGCAACAGACAGGCTTGCAGCAGACAGGTGTGCAACAGACAGGCTTGCAGCAGACAGGTGTGCAGCACACAGGCTTGCAGCAGACAGGTGTGCAGCAGGCAGGTGTGCAGCAGGCAGGCACACAGCAGGACAGCTGGCAGGAGGAGGAGCAGCAAGCCGGCTGGCAGCTGGACTGCTGGAGGCCTGAGGGCGTGCAGGAGCTGGTGCAGCCTGACTGGCAGCATGGTGTGCAGGTGAGGCTCAGGCAGGGAGCTGGGGCACAGCAGCTGGGTTGGCAGCAGCTGGGCTGGCAGCAGGGGGCCTCGCAGCAGCTCTCTGGGCAGTCATCCACCTGCCAGGGCTCGGTGCAAGTGTTGGAGCAGATGGACATGGTGGAGGTGGCCATGGTGGGGTTGGGCAAGGGGAGGTGTGAATGTGAGTGTGTGTGTGAGTTGTGTGTGTGAGTGTGGATATTGGAACCTGTACTTTTATACCCCTCTGTGTTTGTTGTGTTGTTCCAGAAGTGGCTTAGTGAAAGCTTCCTCTTCCTGATTGTGTTTGGAGTTCTCCTGTTTCATGTCTCTGGTTCAGTGTTATGGCTACTGCCGGCTGTGACCCTGGCTGGCCTATCCTGTCCTGAGTCAGAGTTTCTTGTGTCAACCAGTAGGATGCTTTGGCTATATCCATGGCTATATCCATGGCTATATCCATGGATTTAGTGGCAGAGGCAATACAGAAATGGTAGAAGCCAGGATTGCTGCTCCACTGTGGAACATCTGTTCCATCTGTACTGGGATGGAACTTTGGACCTTGTACTTGCCAGGCAGGCACTTATGCTGCTGAGCTATATCCTCAGCCTCAGGAGATCTGTTCTTATGCACATAGCTCTCCCCTAGGCCAGGAGGAGGTGGGAGAACTCAGACTGATGGTGCTTGGGCCAAGGTCTGCTGTGTGGCCAAGGTTGCTGCTCTCTGTGTGCAGAAGTCACATTTCCACGCAAGGTGATCCCTGGGACAGGGGTAAGGCTGTGTCTTCCTGGGGCAGAGATGGTCCACAGAGAAAGGCTGAGACCACTTTGAGGTACTAATGCTATTTGCCTCTTTCTAATGTCAATTCCCAGAACTGTACATGTCAGAGTTCACCACTTCCTCCCCTCTTCAAGGTGCTATTAATATTGCCTACAATGCAGTCCTCAGCATTCCCCGGCCCCCATGTGAAAGCCTTGCCTGTTCCTCACTGTGGCCCGGAGACTGATGTCAGTGATGGCTCTGCTACCTTCCTCAGAGAGCAGGGTCTGCTACCCATGAGGCTTTGTCCTACAAAGACCTACATGACTGCATGTGGCAGCCCATGCTGCAGCCTTGGGGCTGGACTGCAGAGCAGTGCAGTTTGTTGACTATCTCCTGTCCTTGCATTCTGTGGTCACTGCCAAGTCTCTCAAGGGTAGGTGGCTCATGTGTTGGGCTCTTGGGCGCTTGCATGAGCCAGTTTGCTATGGTGTTTGTGGTCCCTCTGTCCTCTGATCAGTGTGTGGGTCTTTGCTGGAGTACTTCTTGGCAAAGGCAGGTAGGAATGAAGAAATGATTCTTCAAATAATGGCTCATAGCTTGCTCAGTGTGAAAAATCATCAATCTATTCAGGAAAGGCATCCAACTCCAAATGAAGAACACACAAAATATTCATAAATTGACAGATGGTAGTAAAAATGCTGCAAGATAAGCCAAGGGGGGAAATCTTGATAGCAGCCAGAGAAAGAGGATAGGCCACTGACAAGGGAACCTAGAACAGCAAGGGCTGATTTTCATTAGACCTTGGAAGTCTGGAGCAGCAGGACAGCTGTTCATATCCTCATAGAAAAACATGGTCTACCAAGAATCCTGTACCCAACCAGACTATCATTCAAAAACGGAAGCAAGATAAAGATATCCTAAGAAATTGAAGCAGAAGGGTCCTGCTGCTGGCTATACATTGTGGGAGACCTGGTGGGAGCTTCAAAAGGAAAGTGTGACATCAGTTCAAAGACAAATCCCAGGCCGGGCGTGGTGGCGCACGCCTGTAATCTCAGCATTTGGGAGGCTGAGGCAGGGGAATGGTGCGAGTTCGAGACCAGCCTGGGCTACCAAAGTGACCTTAAGGCCAGCCTGAATTGCATAGCGAGACCCTGTCTCAAAAAAAAAAAAAAAAAAAAAAAAAAAAAAAGGCTTTTATTTTACCATTGTTAAATTAAAAAAAAAAAAGAATTGGAAAAAAAAAAAAAAAAAAAAAACAAAAAAAAAAAAAAACAAAGACAAATCCCCTGCAAGTCCAACATCACCAGTGAAGGGGACCAAGGGACTGTGGAAGACAGTGCAAATATATATTCTTCTCCTTGCCTCTCTTACCTTACTAAAAAAGACAATTGAGTAGAAAATGTGTTGATGGGCCTATAACAGATGGAAAAAAAATGTAGTTGGTAATAGTAGCACAAAGGAGGTGTGTGAGGAGCAAAGCCATAGTAGGTGAAGGAAGTCACTCTAAATGGCAATTCAAATCCACAGGAAAAAATGAAGGGAAAAAAATTTAAGACTGGGCATGGTGGCATGTGTCTGTAATCCCAGTGCTTGGGAGGCTGAAAACAGGATCACTATGAGTCCCATCTTTGTAGTGAGATCTTGTAGACCCTCTACTAAATACATAAAAAACATGAAGGGAGTCAGAGATAAGGAAAAGGAGATTATTAAAGTTTATAAGTATATCATTGTTCCCCCTTTGTCCTCTAAGATTCTTTCAAAAATCATAAATTTATATAAAGTAACAATTACTATAATTCATTCTTCGGTTTCTAGCATATAACCTGCATAATAACAAGACTATCAAGATGGCAAAAGGATCAATGTTAGATAGGAGCAGTATTTTTTCTTATCTATCTATCTATCTATCTATCTATCTATCTATCTATCTAGGACAGGGTCTCACTATGCAGCTTGGACATGCAATGATCCTGTTGTCTTAGCCTCCCCAGTGCTGGGACTACAGGTATGCACCACCATGCCCAGTATCAGTGGCCGGCATCAAGCCCTTGGGTTCTGGCCCAGTACAGCATGTGGTACTGGGGATCGAACTTGGGTCCTTGTACTTGCCAGGCAGGGTCTTAGACCACTGAACTATCTCCCAGGCCCAGGAACAGTGTTTTTATATTTCACTGGAATTGAGTCAGTATAAATCTGAAGTTGATTCTGATAGTCTAAAACAAATTTTTGGTATATATTAGAGTATCCATTAAAGAAATACTTACTGGTGATAAACACCATTAAGGAAATGAAAATCCTATATTAGAATATATCCTCTTAGTCTAAATGAAAGGAGTCAAGGAGAAGGAACAAAAAGTCATATGAGACACATAAGAAATAAAAGACAAAATGTTGTCACAAACCCACCATAACTAATTCTCATTTTTAATGGCAGTTATTTTATATACAGTCAGTGCAAGCAGGATGTGGTGATACAAGCCTGTGATCTGAGCAGTTGGGAGGCTAAGGCAGGAGAATTGCAAATTTGAGGCCAGTCTGGGCTACATAAAACAGGGATCTGGGTCATAAAAACCCAAACAAACATATAAATAGAAACAGAAGTCGCTTCAAATGCTGAATGAGCAGATACTGTACCACTGCTGCAGCAGCAGACACAGAGCCTCTGGTCCTATTTTCAACTGATCAGTACATAATCTTACTTCATGTTTGCTATGATTTGGATCTCAAATGTTCCCAAAGGCAATCTGATGGGCTTTGGGAGGGGACAGTGGATTGAGCCACTGAAAGGATTGGAACTTGATGGCTCTGTTGGAAGGAGGCAGACACAGGAGTGGAGGCCTAGCCAAAAGGCATGGGTCACGGGGTGTGACTGACTGGGACTCCATTGGCCCCAAGCCCTTCCACTCTGGTTCTTCCCCTCTCTGCTTCCTGGCTGCCCTGAGGTGAGCAGCTGTCCCCCACCATACCCTCTGCTGTGATGCCTCCATCAACACAGGCCTAAAAACAACTGAGCCAGATGACTGTGAGATGAAACCCCCGAAACTAGGAGCCAAAACAAATCTTTCTTCCTTTGAGTTGTTTTTTCACATCTATTTTGTCACAGTGGTGGAAACATGACTAATACAAAGTACATTCAATATTTATTATTTATTCATAACACCGAACCCTGCCAACAGCACTATGACTCATGCCTGAATATGCACACATACCTGTTTTCCTTCAAGGAACATCAGTCATTTTCCTGTGGAGCACTACACGGTGCTTCATTATTGTACCAAGGCGCCACTCAAACAGCAAAATCACCAAAACTAGCTTTTAATTTAAAAAGCACAAAAATGTGAAAGCAGGGTCTGGAAAGGTAGCTCAGCAATCTACAGCACCTGCTTAGAAAAGTTTAGGCAAGCCTAGGGACCACAGTTTGATTCCCGGCACCATATGCCACCCCATCCCCAAGGTGGGTTGAGCCAGCCTCCCTCACCCCACACACGTGAAAGCAGTGGCACCTGATAGACTAGAAAACATATATTCATTTACAGTTTGACAGCCTAGAGAAGAGCGTGGGATGTCACCATGTTTAGAGCTGCTGGCATCATGATGTTGGAAAATACTTTTTCCACTATCCCATACTTATCCATGAATGGCTGTGAAAGCACCCCAGATTCTGGTTTGGGAGTTATAAATGAATTTTAGCAAGTAAGTGAATATGTTAACACAGCTCTTACAAATAGTGTTAAATCTATATCAAAAGGCCAGCCTAGTAGCTCAGTGGATGAAGGCTCCTTCTTAGGTGGAGCATACAAGCTGGGTTTTGATCCCAGGCAGGCCATGATGGCCCTTCCTGTGGGGCCCTGAGACAGCGATTGAGACTGGGTGTGGTGGAGTGCACCTGTAATCCCAGCCCTTCCTTGGGAGGCTGAAAACAGAAGAATCACTGTAAGTTCGATCTAGTAATGAGACCCTGTAGACCCTGTCCTAAATACAGAAAAAAAAAAATATCATTACATGTGAATGAATTAAATAATGAAACCAAGAGCCAGAGATTGTCGGACCAGATTTATAAAAAATAAGATTCAATCTGATTCAATCAATGTGTCTATAGTAAGTACACTTTAGAGTCATAGATGCAAAAGATGGAAGCTAAAATGATCAGCCAGGCCTGGCGTGCATGTTGTCACCCTAGCACTTTGAAGGCTGAGGCAGGAGGAACACTGAGTTCCAGGATACCCTGGCATACATTTAAGTTCAATTCTAGCCTAAGTTACACAGTAAGACCCTGTCTTAAAAAATAGTAAAAGGAAGGAAAGACATAAATGCAAACAGAAACTTAGAAAGAAAACTAGAAAGGCTAAACTAGTGACATATAAAATAGACTTTAAGGCCAATGCTTCTGCAAAAGAGGTATATTTTCCAGATCAACCAGTTTGAATGATATAACAAATACACACACACACACACACACACACACACACACACACACACACACACATCAGCAGAGTGCCAAAGTGCACTAGCAAAAACAGATAGCATTCAGGGAGCAACAGAAAATTCTGCAGTATTGGTTTAAGATTTCACTGTCCTGGTTTCGATAATGGGTAGAAGAGCTAGGTAGATGCTCAACAAGAAAGTAGAAGCCTGGAAGAATACAGTAAACCTGTGTGACCTACTGGTTATCTGTAGAACCCAGACACCACAGCACATATGTTCCCTGAAACACATGTGGAGCATGGCCTGGGCTAGAAGAGGAGCTTGGTCATAAAAATAAATAAATAAATAAATAAATAAATAAACCGTAAATGAATGCAAGAGGATAAAGATAAAGACAAATATGTACTCTGGCAATAATGGAATGCAAGTAAAAATGAACAGAAAAAAATTGGGAAACTAAACTATGCAAACACTGTACCACATATTTCTTAAGTGACTACAGAATCAAAGAAGTCAAGAAGAAACTCATACAATAAATTGAGATGAATGAAAATGAAGACCAAAAATGCTAGAATTTATAGAAGGCAGCAAAAGTGCTACTCTGAGAGACATTTATAGGTTGAAATATCTATACCAAGAAAACTCTCAAAAATCAATGTTCTCTTTCTGCTGTAAGTCCCACTCGGAGCTGTTGCAATGGGCAAGTTTATGAAACCAGGGAAAGTGGTGCTAGTCCTTGCTGGATGCTACTCCGGACGCAAAGTCGTCATCATGAAGACCATCGATGACGGCACCTCCAACTGCCTCTACAGCCATGCCCTGGTGGCCGAGATTGACCTACTTCTCAGGCCAGTAGGGAGGAGAGAGAATGGGAGGAGCTGCCCACTAGGAAGGTGGCCTTCTTAAGCGTGCTGTTAATGTTGTTCGACCAGAAGACATCAATATAAAAGCTCCAAGCACCCTCCTACAGCGCAGTCACCAGGGGACCCCTTTCCCTGCCTGTGGTGGTTCATATTTTGTGTACATAGTACCAGTATTTCATTACCTAGCAAGGCAACAAGGAAAGAACTCTCACTCTCACAGGCCCAAGACACTTTGAAAATGCCTGCTGGCCGTGCTGCGATCGGCCCTGGCCTCTGCACGCCTGTTATTAGGAGCAACACAAAAGGAAATTAGGTCCGTGACACAGAGAAGGAAAGCACTACTGACCTTGGGTGGAAAGCTGGGAACTTTTAAGGTCACGACGATGGAAAATTCCTCAGGAAAGAGGTCACATCTGGAGAAAATCCTTGAGGCAGGGAAGCTCACTGTGCGGGGAGCAGCAGCAGAGAGCTGGAGGCCTCGAACGCCCTGCGCCTGCGTCATCTTGATCCTGCCCACGGCACCATTCACAGGAACCACCTCTGCCAGGATGTCCAGGGGACGCAGGTCTGTGTCAAAGATAGCACAGGTGGGTTAGGCAGGGCAGTGGGAGGTGGCGGCCGAAGATGGGACTCCTGTGGGAGGTCTGTCCTGTGCATTTCCTGCATTTCAGTGTGAAAAGTGATAAATTACCAGGTTGGCCCTAACCAAAAGTGACAGTTAATACAGCCAGCAGGACACAGAAGAAGGGAAGTCATGTACATGTGCCTGGTGACAAGAATGGCACTAGAGACGGACAACACGGCTGCCACTTCTTTGAAGGTATCTGTCCTTGTCCACTTGCTGCCCTGTGATGGGTCCTGCTTCTCATCACCCTTGCAGCCCATTCTGTTCCTGGACAGAGCCCTTGCTCCCCTCCCGAAGTCTGCCGGAGGTGACCATGTCCGCATGCATTCCCATGGCTTGTTCTGCTGGTGGCACCCAAAGGAGCCTTTGGATGACAGCTGATCCCTTTCAGAGCAGGTTGCTGAGGGTCAGCAGGCCAGGAGAGCAGGGGTGGAAGTGGGGTGTGGGCCTGAAGCATAGAGTCCCTGCAGTGCTCCAGCCTGACCTGGCGGCTGGTGTGCCTGGGGACCCTGTCTATGCCATACCCTCCAATGTCCCTGTCACCCTGTCCTGTGGGAGAGCAGTGACTGGCTAGCTGCCAGTTTTGGTCCCTAAGGCTCTGCATGAGAGTGAGCAGGAAGGTGACAGCAGATTGCAGGCAGAGTCCAAGGAGAGCTTAGAGCAGACCCGCAAGAGCAATTTTTCCTCCATTAAATCAAAGAATTTAAGACCACGTCCCCGGAGGAGAGGAAGAGGCTCCTGGGCAAAGGTTTACATAGAAACAAAGAACTTGTGAAGACTCAGAGTTGTGCCTAAACACAGCAGAGGGAAGAAGAGTGACATGCTGGAACCAGACAAGCCAGGGTCCTGCGCCCTGGCTACAGCTCTGCAGTGGGATTTGATCTAGCATGATAACAATAGTCTCACTATCAGAAACACCAGCTAGGCCCAAGCGAGGAGCAGTAGGCAGAAACAGCACTCTGCTCAAACAGCCAGGTCATCAAGGGCAGGGGAGGGCTAGGGGCTATGCAGCTGGCAGACTTGTGAGGTTCTCAAGCGGGCGCTGCCCCAGTGCTGCATTTTATTGCAGTGGATCACTCTGTATCTGGGAACAGACCACGAGTGGTCCTGGACAACACCACTGGAAGTGGTGTGGGCTCTCATGGGCCCTTGCCCCCACTCTTACAACTGTTTGTTAAAGTGTAAACGGTCACCCTATGCCCTGAAGTTGTGCCCATACACACATGTGCTTTGGCCCCCATGTCCTGTGGGTCTGGTTCCGGTCCTCACTGGGTAGTGATGGAAGATGAGGTCCCAGTGATGCCCTTATGATCCAGGGATGACAGCAGTGGCCACAGCACCATGGACCAGGACAGCCCTCCTGCAGCCATGCAGGGTCCAGTGTTCCACACTCAAGCTTGGACTTCTGACATCTGGGCTGAGACTAGGGTTCATTCTACTCTCAGTGTGAGGTGGTAGGCTCCCACAGCAGCCTTGCCCATTAACACACAAGCACACGACCCATGGGACTCACATACACAAACCAGATGAGCATTCTCTGCCCCTGCCCTGGGCAGGACCCAGGTCAGCAGCCCAGGAACCAAGGTTGGCTGTGACTGCAGGCCACATGCTCCTATGCCCAGTGCCCACAGACATGGGTGGTCCTGGCCCAACAGCACTGTGTAGAAACTCACAGGTCCCACAGCTTCCCCTGCTTTGCTCTCTGAGACAAAACCAGTTAGTACCCCAGTCTCCTCTGGGGCTGTGATCTGAGCAGTGACATAGACAGCAGAGTCAAGATTGCTATTTTCCTGCAGGAAGCAGCTGCGAACACCAACAAGGAAGGAGGAAGTTGTGGGCCTGAACAAGCACAGACAGTGCCACCAGTGAGGGGGATAAAAGCCCCAGAGACGCATGCTTCACACACTCCCTCACACTCACACACACTCACTCACTCACTTACCTACCTTCCCACCCCAACATTGCCATGGCCGCCTCCACCATGTCCGTCTGCTCCAGCACTTACACCGAGCCCTGGCAGGTGGATGACTGCCCAGAGAGCTGCTGCGAGCCCCCGTGCTGTGCCTCCAGGTGCTGCCAGCCCAGCTGCTGTGCCTCAGCTCCCTGCCTGAGCCTAGTTTGCACCCCAGTGAGCTGTGAATTCAACCCATGTTGCCAGCCGGCTTGCTGTTCCTCCTCTTGCCGGCCATCATGCTGTGTGCCTGCCTGCTGCACATCTGTCTGCTGCACACCTGTGTGCTGCACACCCGCCTGCTGCACATCTGTCTGCTCTGGGGCCTCCTCCTGCTGCCAGCAGTCCAGCTGCCAGCCTGATTGCTGCTCCTGCTCTCCCTGCCAGCCATCCTGCTGCGTGCCCATCTGCTGCACACCCGTCTGCTGCAAGCCCGTCTGCTGCACACCCTCCTGCTCCTCCATGTCCCTGCTCTGCCGCCCCGTGTGCAGACCTGCCTGCTGTGCTCCTGTCTCCTCCTGCTGCGCCTCCTCCTGCCAGCCCAGCTGCTGCCGCCCGGCCTCTTCCGTGTCCCTGCTCTGCCATCCCACCTGCTCCCGCCCAGCCTGCTGTGGTCTCTCCTTGGGCCAGAAGTCCTGCTGCTGATTTGCTAATCTGCCTTGTCCCCCAAAGCTGGTGGGCTCAAGTCCACTCAGAAACTGGCAGTCATGCCTGCATTGCTCCCACATTTAGATCATGTCCTGGTGCTACTTGTCCAGCATGCTTCGGGTGAAGGATCCTGAGAGGCTAAAAAGGTCTGTGTTCATGCTGCTGCCCTTGGAAGGGCTTCTAAATGCCCTGGGGCAGTACCCATCCTCTTTCACCCACCTCCCTGTGCATTTAAGCAAATTGATCGATAAAGGCCTTTGACTGAACTGGCCCTGACTCTGATCCCTGACTGTGTCCCTAGCTGGACTGCGTGGCCACATTTTCTTCCTTTTCACACTGACCACTTCCTCAGGGTACTCTGTGCCAATATGTGTTCGGACCAGCACAGCTTCCTCATTTGGACTGATGGCAGAGGGTGCTGGTGAGCCTTCCAGGCCTTTGCCCCTCTGAGGTCACTGTGCCTTGGCCATTGTTCTCATCACAGTTCTTCTGGTCATGTTGCCTTTGCAACTCCCCACTTCCACTTGCTGCTTGCCAACCATGAGCAGCACTCTCTCCAGCAGGAGTGCATCCACTCTGCCTGAAATCCTCCCACAAGCTCTGCTGACACTACTGGGTATAGGGAGCCACAAGGGCAGTGGAGGCCCAGCCTCCGTGTCCACACTGCATGAGCTCACCTCCCTTGGCTTCTCTGAGTTCTGCCAGGTCTCAGTAATGAGACAGGCTGTCAGCTCTCTGTCTGTGTGGCTGTTACATCAGTGAGGATGTTGTTATTCTGTGACCCACTGGAGTCACATGGAGGGGCCAGAGCAGGAGACATGGCAATGTTTTAAGAAGCCTCTGAGCATCATGTGTGGAATGAAGAAGTGCCAGGACTGCAGGAGGAGTCCTGTTCCCATCCTTGCTGCTAGCATAGGAGCTCAATGGCTTCAGGGAGGGGGATGGTACATGCCCCGTTTCTGTCCCACTGGTGACCTGGTTCTAAGAAAAAGGGAAAGGACTGCTTGTATGCAGGCACTGACGGCCATCAGCCACACAGCTCTGCACCCTGGGCATTGGATAGAGTTAAGAACTTGAGAGACCAGATTGTACTGCAGAGTTCTGGAGCCTCTGGTGAGCCTCTAGTGAGTCCAAGTCACACTCCTCCCACTCATGCTCATGCACCACTCAGCACTCTATAGGGCTTTTGAGTGGGGTTCACCCATTCACCATGGAGTCTGTGGAGGCAGTACGCACTGGTCTTGGGGGGAGGATTATGGCCATGACATTTGTCACAGAGCCCTGAAGCCTGAAGGAGCTGGCTGGTCATGTATCCTGAAGGACTCATGGCCAGGTGTCCTTATGGAGGACCCTGAGCAGCAGGTGTCTCAGGTAACTGTAGGCAGATGGGAATGGATGGGAATGGATTCTGTGGTGATGCCCCCTTCACCATCCCAGACTCCTGGAGGACATGTCACTTCTCAAAGGCCTGGAGGTGTTTGGGTTCCAGACAACCACAGAAGGGGCCCACTTGGCCTGCAGAAGCATCAAGTCTGATGAGATCCACGTCCTATGAAAACACTAATCTTGCCCTAGGAGTCAAGGCTTGGGTCCGCATCAACCCCAGGGAAGCACAAGGGCCCCAGGCGACCTGAGCTACTTCCACGGAAAGTGGGAAGGGAATCAGTGCTGATTCACGGGAAGAAACTCTGGGCTGTGGTGACTAGGCCTAGGAAGAGGGCACTGCAGCTATGAGCCAGGCATGAAGGAAATCCCGCAGTGGAAGTCAGAGGGATCAGCACACAGAAGAACAGAAATAGTCATAATGACACACAGGGAGTTGGAAGGAAATGTGAGAAATGCTGGGCTTTCCTGTTTCTCCCTATGTAGGCTGTGGGCTTGCCGAGCCCATCCCCATCCCCTACCTTGGACTGAGATATCTTGCTTGAATCTCTTCTCTGATGCCCTCCATAGCACTCTGACAATCTGCCTCAGGGGCCTTTCTGGGTGTCTAGAGGCCACTCTCCTCTATTCTACTCCAACATGGATGAAGCCTATCTATCAGCTTGGCTCCTCTCTCGAAAGCCTGGCATTATTTGCTGTCACTAGGTCTGCTAGCAGAGCACTTTGCCAGTTGACACTTTCCATTTGAATCAGGTAATACAACCCTAGTTATACTGAAGCAAAGGAAAACAGGAACATAAAGAGGAGAGGGTGGGGAGCCAGATGGAGCTGAGACACAGAACGTAACAATCAAATTCAAGCTGAAGCTCAAGGAGAGACAATGCAGGAGACAAGATCAGTCAGCTGAAGACATGGCAGCTATCCAAACCAAAGGACCATGAGAAAATAAAGCATTAAAAAAATTTTTATGCCGGGTGTGGTGGTGCACACCTATAATACCAGCACTTGGGAGGCTGAGGCAGGAGGATCAGTGTGAGTTCAAGACCAGCCTGGGCTGCAAAAGTGAGCTCAAGGCCAGCCTGAACTGCATAGTGAGACCCTGTCTCAAAAAGACAAAAAAAAAAAAATTATAAGAACACTGTGGCCTAGGGCACACGAGTGTTGAGCTAGACATGTACATGGGGCCCAGACAATGAGGATAAGGGCAGGAGAAACACTTAAAGGGAGGATGATCAGGCATTTGTCATCAAATTTGGTACGTTGATTTTTGTCACTTTCTGGGCACTGGGACAAAATATTCAACTACAAATTAATTGAGGAGAGTTTTAACTGGGCATATGATTTCAGTCCATGGTCAGCTGGTTCCAAGGCAGAAATATCATGGGAGAAGGATGTAGTAGAGGAAAGCTACTTACCTTGTGGCAGTCTAGTAGAACTTTTGTTTCAAAATGTTTTAAAATCCAATGTTAATAGTCTGTAGTGTTCCTTCTGCTTCTGTAAGCAGGCTTGCTAATCACAAGAAGTACCAGAGGTACAAGCTATACCTGGCATATTTCTGTTTTCTGTTGGTTCCCATATTCATTAAGTTCTACTCCTTCACAAAAGAACTCCACCCTGCCCCATAAATGAAATAAAGGTAACTTCTTATGCTGAGGGCTCAGATTTTGGAGCACACAACTCCTCTGAGCCTACTGATCTAATAAAGCTTGGTTCCCTCTGCTTCTTGGGGCGCTGCTTGATTTTGTCACCTCCTAAACCTAACACTGCTATGACAGCATCAGGAAGCACAGAGAAGGTAGGAGCTGGGGACAGGCCTCCTGACGGCACATTCAATTACCGGACTCATGAAGAGAGAGAAATCCACTGAAGAATACAAATGTCCCAGTGGCCCAGTCACCGTGCTAAGTCCCTCGAACACATGAAACATCTGGGGACACTGGGGAACTAAACCATAACAATTGGTAAGTGAATAGGGAAACTACTGTAGGCCAACATGTCAATGGATACTTGCATGATATTCCATGTACAACAGCAGAGAGCATGTTCTGTTGAATATGAACAAAAATAAATCACGCTAAAAACTTCATGCCCATATGCTAAGCCTTAAACTGCAGCACATTCGAGAGGACTTAAATAAAGTGTCATGATTGACCACTACAGAGAGAAATCAGTAGCAGAAAGACATTAGGAAATCACCACACCTTTGGAAGCCAAACAGTACATTTAAAAATAATCCATGATTCTAAGAAGTAACAATAGAACTAGGAAATAATTTGAACAAAATAAAAGTAGAATCACCACATTTTGAGATTTGTGGGATAAAGGTGATACAGTGTGGTGAGGAACAATACAGCTTTTTCTTTTTGGGGGTGTAACAGGGATTGAACTCAGGACCTTGAGCTTGCCAGGCGAGCACTTATTCCACTGGGTTATCTCTCTGGACCACATACAGCTTTAACTGCTTCTGCTGGTATCAAAGGAAGGCTTAGAGCCAATAGTCAAAGTATCTGGTGTAAGAAATGGTCAAAGCAGTGCAAGCTAAGCCTCCCAAATAACCAGATAGAAGGAAATAACCAGAGCTACAAAATAGAAAATGGATAGTTCAATGGAATCCAATCTAGAATTTTGGGGAAAAATCAGTAAGAAGAGTAATTTTCCAAATTTACTGGTCGTGAACAAGAAAGAAGAAACACATTATCAATATCAGACATGCAAAAGAGGCCTGTAGGGCCCGGCAGGATGGCTCAGTGGTCTAAAGCGCCTGCTTGGGAAAGCTTGGGCGGCTTCAGGGACCGCGGTTCAATCCCCGGCACCACATGTTGCGCCAGCCCTGCCTTCGGGGTGGGCTGAGCCGAGTGAATAAACAAACAAAGATTCTGAAACAAGAAAAATAAATAAATAATTTAAAAAATTATATAAAAAAGAAAAACCCAAAAGAGGCCTGTAATCCCAGCACTTGGGAGGCTGAGGCAGGAGGATTGGTGTGAGTTTGAGAACAGCCTGGGCTACAAAAGTGAGCTCAAGGCCAGCCTGAACTACATAGTGATACCCTGTCTCAAAAGAAAGAAAGAAAGGAAGAAAGAAAGAAAGAAAGAAATGCAAAAGGGATCACCTCTCCCAATTCTATGGTATTAAGAAGACAGTGAAGAAACAACACAAAAATTCATGCCCATACGCTCAGCAGTTTCAATGAAATAGGCACATAACTAGAAAGATACAAAGGATAAAAACTTACACAAGAAAAAAAGAGAAAATCCAAATATATCTCTATCAACAGAAAAGGTTCAATCTCTAATTAAAACTCTTATCACAAAGAAGATAGCTGTGCATCTGGGTCCTTAGTGTTCATGGAAGAAATAACTGAGTCTTGCCCCAGCCATTTCAGAATATAGTGGAGGAAGGATATCTTTCCACCTTCTTCTGAGACCAGCATGTCCAATATGAAAGGAACACAGGAGCAAAGGGAAGTGAGGCCTGTGTGTCTCATGAATAGAGATGGAAGCTCTTTTTTAAAATGTATTTGGTACAGGGTCTACAGGGTCTCACTACACAGAGCAGACTTGTGATTCTCCTGATTTTAGCCTCCCAAGCACTGGAAATATAGGTGCATGCCACCACACCCAGTCTCAATTGATGTCTCAGTATGCCCCAGGGGCGGGGTTTTCACAGCACCTGGGGATTGGACCCTGGTCCCTGCATCTATCTAAGCAGGTGCTTCAAGCTGCTGAGCTATCTGGCTGGCCCTGAGATAGAAGTTCTTAACAAAACATTAGCAAATTGACTCTGGCACTGAGTGGAAAGGGTAATGTTCATGGCTGAGTGGATTTTATGTCTGCAATGTGAGGTTGGCTTAACATTAAAAAAATGAATCAATATGTCTTACCAAATTAATAAATGAAAAGAAAAAGCACTGTGATCATTTTAACAGATGCAAAACAGAGCATATGATAAAATTCAACAAATGTGCATAGTAGCAATGTGTAATAGCTAAATCTTGGAAATCGCCCAAATGCCATCAACTGATGAATGGATAAAGATGTGTGTGTGTGTGTGTGTGTGTGTGTGTGTGTGTGTGTGTTTTATGCAGTGGAGTACCACAAAGAAGAATTGCCATATCCAGATAAATGGATGCATCTTGAGACCATACTCTGAACTGAAATAAATCAGACACATGTAAATATCACATTGTGTCTCTGGTGTGAGTAAGGAAAATGTAAATAAGCACCAAAGTGCACAACAGATACTGTGAAATAGGAAGAAAATATTCAAATGGGATGGGGGAACTAGGGGGTGAGGGGAAGCAGGAAGGAAAAAGAAAAAAATGAAAAAAGATGGAAAAAAGGAAACCACTTTTTTTGGGGGGACCAGGGTCCACGACCTTGCATTTGTCAGGCAGGCACTTGTGCCACGGAGCTATCTTCCCAGCCCTAGGAAACTACTCTTGTAAATGGGAAGAGGGGTTGAAGGGAAAGAAAAGGAATGGGAAAAATGGAGGAATCAAGATATATCATATACAGGGGCTAGGGTGATAGCTTAGGGACACAAGTGCCCACCTGGCAAGTGCAAGATCCTGAGTTTGATCCTCAGTTCAGAAAAAAAAAAAAAAAAAGATATATCATGTACAAGTACAAATTCCCTATAATAAATGTGATTTTTATGTCTATCTAACTAGTAACAATAAATTTAATAAAAAATTAAAACCCAGAAAAGCAGAAATGAAAGGAAATTCTGATTACCCTTTATCTTTCACTATAAAGGAAATGTACCACCCTTTATAATGAAAGACTTTCCCCTAGACCAGAACAAGGCAGAAATATCTGCCAGCTACTGTTATTCCACATTGTATCCTGGATCCTTAACACCACAATACAGCAAAGAAGAAACAAAAGCCTTGTGGATGTGAATGGAAAAGATTCAGTCAATGCAAATCTGGGCTAAGAAGATCCTAAGGAATAGACAAGAAGTCTGCTGGGAGTCATAAGTGAACGGAGCCACTTACAGACACAAGGTTAGACACAAAACCAGTAGATTTCTGCGTGATAGCCATCAACAGTTGGAAACAAATAAAATATTAACTAAAATATTAAAAAAGGAAATAATAGGAAAAACATGTACAGGGTCAATATACTAAAAATTAAAAAGTATTGCTTAAAAACATTAAAGAGACGCTATTTATGGAGAGACAGATACTGTAGGGATAGACAAGTATTGTGTTTATCGGTTGGAAGGTGAAGCTGTGCTCAATTCTTTCTAAATCATTTATAGATTTGATATAATCTCAGTAAAATCCCAATGGGCTTTTCTGTCAAAATCAATGAGATGGCTAAAAAAAATCTATGGGGAAATATAAAGGGCCCAAAACAGTCAAACAAGTTTGAAACATATAAATAGTACTGGATAATTTGTTTTTATTTATTTGTTTATTTGTTTGTTTGCTTGTTCATTTATTTATTTTTATGACTGGCTCAGCCTGCCCTGGGGATGGGGCTGGCACAGCATATGGTGCTGGGAATCGAACCGTGGTCCTTTCAGTTGCCTAAGATTCCCTAAGCAGGCTCTTTAGACTGCTGACCCATCTTGCTGGCCAAGTATTGGAGAATTTGTATTGTTTGGTTTCAAGATTTAACTCAAATCTACACAGATGTAGATAGTGTGTGTTGTGAGATAGAGCCACAGAATGGAACAGAGTCCAGAGATGGCCCCTACACTCTCCACACCCACCCCATGCACTAGATTGTGGGATCTGTGGGTGAAGGGCAATCACAGCTCACCCAGCAAGATTCCAGAAGCAGTGAAAGCAGACTAGCAGACAGTGACACAGAAACATCTAGATAGCAACTTGGAGAGACCTGCGTGGCCTTGAGTTGAGCAGAGATTTCTTAGCTAGGATCCCTGAAGAGAAAGGAGAAACAGGATCTTGAAAAACGCACAGTTCAGTATCCAACACTGGTAGGAAAACAAAAAGCTGAACCAGTGACAGGGAAAATTTTGGCTGTCAACGTGTGACAACAGGTGCATGCAGAATGTACGAAGGGTGACATCACATCTTAATAGAGAGCCAAGCAGCCTGGTTTAAGAACAGTGGTGGAGGGTTCAAGTGACACCCAAGAAGACATGTGAGCAGCTGACAAGCCCATGAGGACAGACTTTGAACACCTCATCTTTGTCCTCGGGCACAGCATCACTGTGCATGCTGCTTTGCTCAGCCAGGAAGACCTGAAGCCCCAGGAATGGGCAAGCAGGTGGGCTAACTGCAGCTCCCATCCACCGCTGATGAGGACAAGGAGCAGCATAGCCATTTGAAACCACTTGGGGTTTGCTAGAAGTTAAACACACACAGCCCATGACCCAGCAGTCCTACTCTTGGTGTCTATTTGAGAAAAGTGGAAACACTGACCCACACACAATTCTGTGCACAGACATTCACGGTGCTTTACTCATCAGCCCCTCCATATCAGACCATGCATTGAAATCTCTTCATGGTTTTCATCTTGGTTCAAGTCTAAACTTATAATCCTAAAAACACCAAGTTTACGCCAATCTACCACTCCCAGCTCAACCCACAGAGATAACAAAGACACTAAGACATATATATATATATATATATATATATATATATATATATATATATATATATATTTACTTATTGGGGAGCCAAGAGGCCCTAGGTCCAGCTAGGAAGATGGCTTTCTGGAACCAAGAGAGCGACCCAGGACTGCACGCAGATTTTATTCAGTGGAGAAGGGGGCATGGCTTGAGAAAGAGAATTGTGGGAAGAAGGTGAACACTGTGAGTGGGGCTAGGCACGTGGCCTGAATTCACCTCCTCCATATTCAGAGGATATGCAAAGGAAGTAATTTATATTACGATATTGAGATAGTATCTAATATTTTGGGAGTCCTCAGCTCTGATGTATAATCTGTCAAGCCCCAGGAAGTCATAGCGTCTATCTTGAGGCTCGATCCCAGCTGACAGTGTGGAGCATTGGCTCTTTGTCCTGTCTCAACCCAGCTCATATTGGAGAGCAGCAGGTGTGGGTTCTCAGGGAAACAACCATGCCATCTTCAAAAATTACCACCAGCACCTCAGCTAGACCAGTACACACTGCTTAAGGCCAATGGCAAGGATAATGAGAAGTCCTAGCCAGCTCTGTACATTTCAATATGAGGATACAGGGTCAGGCTCAGTCAAAATGGAGATAGTAGCTCTTCTTTCAAAGGGAGCTGCTCAAGTGGTCCTCCACACCCTGCATGGCAGAGAGGTGGGAAATACAACCAGAACAAATGTGTCACCAAAGAAAAAGCAGTATAGAGACTGTTGGGGGCTCCTGGGTATGTGGAGACTGTGGGCACTGGTGGGGAAGGCATCTCAGTACTGAGGCATGGTGATGTGTTATTGCTTGGCAAGTGGAGGTTGCAGGACGCAGACCACCTTCAAGCCACAGTTGACATAAAGGTCAAGAAGGCACCTTGATTATACGTGGTTTGGACCTTGAAGGAGGCAACTTAAACTGATGTGGGAAAAGGGAGAGGGAAAAATGTTGCCCAGGATAAGGAGAGCTGGTGGGGGGGGCCTAGGGGCAGAGTGTAGGCAGGCACCAGCAGGGGAAAGGAGGGCTCTCCATTCAGAGTACTCAGGGCACAGGCTGGGCAGGACCAAGCCCTCTTGGACATGAAATCCTACAGTGATCATTAGGGGAGTGAGCCACTGTCCCTCGTGATTTCTCAGCTAAGTCCCTTGCTTTAAGCAGCCTACCTGGCTGGAGGAGACCAAGTCCACCCAGAATGTGTGTCCCAATGAACACAAGAGGCTGAGAATCAGGTGATGGGAAGTTTATTGATGCTGTGAGGATTGACAAGGCGAGGTTCAGGGCAGGTGACAGCAGAGGACCCCAGACATAGGGGTCAGGGCAGCACAGTAGACATGGGGAGGCCCTGGTTTCAGGGCAAGGGGATCTGCTAACTCATGTCAGGACCAGGTTGAAGGGAGCAGTGAGGGCCTTGACCTTAGGGTGCCTTGAACCTGCCAGCCCTAGGGAATGAGGCCAGTCAGCAGCAGGACTTCTGGCCCAAGGAGAGGCCACAGCAGGCTGGGCGGGGGCAGGCAGGGCGGCAGAGCAGGGACACAGAGGAGGTAGGGCGGCAGCAGCTGGGCTGGCAGGAGGAGGTGCAGCAGCAGGAGGGGGCTGACACGCAGCAGGTCGGTCTGCACACCGGGCTGCAGAGCAGCGACACGGAAGAGCAGGAGGGTGAGCAGCAGACAGGCTTGCAGCAGATGGGCATGCAGCAGGATGACTGGCAGGGAGAGCAAGAGCAGCAAGTCGGCTGGCAGCTAGACTGCTGGCAGCAGGAGGAGGAAGCACCAGAGCAGATGGGCGTGCAGCAGACGGGTGTGCAGCAGACAGGTGTGCAGCAGGCAGGTGTGCAACAGACAGGCTTGCAGAAGACAGGTGTGCAGCAGGCAGGCACACAGCAGGACGGCTGGCAGGAGGAGGAGCAGCAAGCTGGCTGGCAGCAGGAGGGCGTGCAGGAGCTGTCACAGCCTGACTGGCAGCAAGGGGTACAAATGAGGCTCAGACATGGAGCTGAGGCGCAGCAGCTGGGCTGGCAGCAGCTGGGCGGGCAGCAACTGGAGGGGCAGCAGGGGGGCTCGCAGCAGCTCTCTGGGCAGTCATCCACCTGCCAGGGCTCAGTACAAGCGCTGGAACAGACAGACATGGTGGAGGCAGCCATGGCAAGGTTGGGCTGTGGGACGTGTGGGTGTGAGTGAGTTGTATATGTGTGTGTGTGTGTGTGTGTGTGTGTGTGTGTGTGTGTGTAGGTGTGAGGCTCTAGTCTTTTATACTCTGACTGACTATGTTTCTGCAGGCATGTGACAACTTCCTTGTTTTGGTATGAGCCTGAGAGCTCTTATTATGCCATGTGTTTATTGCTATCATGTTTGGTTCTGAAGGTTGTTCAACCTGTGCATTCCCAAGTACATTGGAATCTGTGGCTGTATGTCTCTCCAGGCTGAGCCATAATGTATACTTCATTTACAGTGTCCAGAGGACTCCAAACTGTACATAGAACTAAAGCATATGACCACAGTGACACTTACAAGTGGGTAGATGTGGCATAGCAGTTTCCTGTGGTCCTTGTGCCATGTCAGAAGTGACAGCAGCAGAGTGTATGGCGAACTCGAGCTCGTGCATGGGTCTCCAGGGTGACCACAGAAGGAGCACCAATATCTGATTATTAGAAATGAGATTTAAAGAATCAAGTATTCCAGTGGAGAAAGTAGAGTGTCAATCTGTATTAAAAATAGGACCGCATGCTGTTTGGAAGAGAAGTTTCTGTGTATGATGGACAGAGAGGGTGGCATGGTGAGATAGGTGACATAACCTGCAGTGATTCCATCCAACCAAACAGCTAGGGTGACTTAGATGTGAGAGAAAGTAGATTTTAGCAAGAACAGAAGTGAGAGACGATGGCATTTCTTGAAGTTAGATGTATCAGGCCATGCACGATGACCCTAGCTTCAGCTGTATCAGGTGGCAGAGCCAACGTGGAAGGAGTGATGGAGAAGTGACGGTGGACAGAAATAGCAGGGACACACATCAGAGTGGGAAAGGCTGCACTGATCATGGACTGAAAATGTGGAAAACATAAAATACCAACAGGTAAACCCAATTACATGGCCAAAGAGACAGTTGTAGAGCGGGTGCAGGCTAGGCATACAACTGAGAAGTTACAGCTCAGGCCAGGAAGGACATGGGCCCCTACCTCCATCCTGAAAAGATAGGTCTGGTATTGTAGCTTGCAGAGATGGCTGGATCTGAAAATGCTGGCATTAAGTCCAGCAGTCTACTTAAACTATTGTCCTGCTGCCTATATCCATGATGGATATCAATAGTCTGATCAATTTCCCCTTCAACAAACAGGAGGGAGGACATACTGCAGGCTAAATGATTGTCACAGCCTGGGGTATACAGCTCGAGGGGCCTCTGTGGTGTGGCAGGGGGTAACTTGCACACCAATAGGTCATAAAGACAGGCAGAGAAAGCTGTGACTTGCTGGATTTCAAGACTGAAATGAAGCTACTCATGCAAAAATACAGAGAAATTTTGTTTTAGACTCATTTTTTAATTTATTTTCATCAGCTATTTGGACTT